>JAIUZE010001388.1:0-250765 GCA_022085475.1 Heliosperma pusillum | reverse complement strand
AGGTATATTATCTGAAAATCTCAAAACCGTGAAACAATTTAGTTTGTTTTTTATTTGGCAATGCAATTATTACTCATTTGAAGTTTGATGATTTTCTTGATTAAATGATATGAATTGTGAAGGATCAAGAACCCTTCTTTTCCCTCCTCTTCTCATTAATTTCTTTTGATTTAATTCTCAACTGAATGTTGTGCAGATAATGAAGAGCAAAAAGAAGACTAAATCTTTGTCAAATTCGACCCGTATTTCCGAATTCAAGTACCTACCACCTGAACTTTGGACCCAAGTTCTCGCAAATTTACCAGCCAAAACCGTGTTAAAATTCCGGTGCGTATGCAAATCTTGGTGTTCTATCATTGATAACCCTGATTTTATTACCCTGCATCGTAAGCTTTGCAAAATCAATTCCGTCAATAGTAAATTGTTACTATCTCTCGAGGGGTCGGGTCGTTATGGGTCGAAAGGATGCTTGTTGACAGTTCGTCAGGCTGACGCTCTTCGAAAAACTGATCACATTTTTAAGAGTTCGCAGAGGTATAATCTACTAGGGAGCTGTAATGAGTTGCTGTTAATTTCCAGCCATATTGATCCTCGTTATCGACAAAATTTGATGCTTTGGAACCCATGTATTAGAAAGTCGTTGCGAGTTCCCCCTTCTCCAAGGTCTTCTCGTCAAGTTGTCTATTTATTTGGGTTTGCGTCTTGCACTAAGGATTATAAAATCATTGAGACATCGATTGGATTAGATGGTAGAAGTATGTGTGCTGCAGTTTATACGCTCAGTGATCAACAATGGTGTTTAAGAAACAATGGCCTCAATATGTCTTTCTCGTACTATAAGCGTTTGTTTCGGTCATACGGTTGTCGCCAAGCTGGTTTTATCTTTCAAGGAGTAGCACATTGGATTAGTGATGACCCGAATGGCGATGCTAATCCTGCAGATAGCTCAACTCATCTAGTTTCTCTTGACTTTGATTTGGAAAAATTCACCTATTTGGAACTGCCTTTTGCTTCAGATGATAGGGGAGCCAAAATTTTTCCGTTTCGGCTTAAGGAGTCACTTGCGGTTTTCTCTATGTCTTCTGTTAAATCCAGCATATGGGCACTGGAACAGGATAGCGGAGAAAGGGTGTGGACCTTGCGGTTTTCAGGGCTTTCAGGTTGTGACGCCTTTAATTTCTTCAGCTCTAGCCCGCGTTTGCCACTATTCTGCTATGAAAGTGATAATGGCAGCTGTTTATTATAGTGAGCTTCCGAGGAACCATTAGCAGCCTGTTTGGCAAGACTCCCTTCTTCGAGCGTTAACATGGAACGAGCGCGATAAAAGGAAGGCAGAGGATTGCTTTGACGAATATACGTACCAACATTCTGATAAGCCGGAGATAGACCCGAGATTAATTGAAGAACAAGTCGGCTATTTGAAACAGGAGAGCCAACGTTTTTCAATTGATCAGCCAAGGACTTGAGTCTTTGGCAATATGCAGAGACGGACGAGAAATCTGTCAACTCGACATGAGAGAACTCTTGTTCGAGTGTCACCGCTCGAGAGTTCTTGTTGTCTTGGAAGATATCAGCGAGACGGTGCCAAGCTTCCATGGCGGTGGACTCGGCTTCGATGATGGTTTCCAAGAGATCAGTGGTGACGGTGGAGTAGATCCACTGAAGGACTGTGGCGTCGAGTATGTCCCACATCTCCTGTTCATCAGCGGTCGAAGGTGGCTTGGGTGCAACCTTCGGTGTGATTATGTGGTGTAGAACCCGATTCGACTTGGCGTGGTTGGTGAACAACGCAACCCAGAGAGGGTATTGGTCATTATCCATGCCTAGTTTGACAGGGATATGATTTGTGATGTTGTTGACTGCTAACGCTGGATGAAAAGTCGATTTCGCATCGCCGCCGGTCATAGTTTTGGACGTGAGGTCAAGAACAGAGAGGAAGAAGATGTAGCGGAAGCGAAAAGGAAGAAGATCGACCTATAAATCTGATACCATAAAGGAGATTGGAGATTAATTGGTGAGTTTTATTGACATATGTGCTGAATATAAATACAAGTTAGAGCCTAACAATTAGGAACCGAATCCTCTAAACTAGGTAACAATCACACTAATCTAGGTAACAAAATAACAATCAAATAATTACAATATACATAATATTGACTTATTCTATCAGATAATGGCAGCTGTTTATTATATGGAAAGAAGTTGTATAACATTGCTAGCGGTCAAGTACACAAGCTTGGAAAGTCTATGAGCCGTTTTGTGGATTTGCAGATGTATATGGAGGGCTTGGTGTTGTGCAAAGGATACGGAGCTGAGGATCTAAACTCGCTTGCTCTTTAACAAGAGAATGCTGCTAACTCATATGGATGGTCTGGTAAACAATAGATTTGCTAGAAGCTCGTTTCTTTTAATGTTTGATTAGCGAGGATAACTATTATTCGTACGATATTGTTGTTGCTGTAGATGTAAATTGACAGGAAACATTCAACGTTGATATGTTTGTTGCAGCTCCCCTGATCCCTGCCTAGTGCCTAGTTAGTTAACCCCAACAAAAAATGACGTCTATAAACACGGTTCTTGAGTCATTAGATTAAACAGGAAAACCGCTGTACACATTAGTAAGTACAAATTAAACAAAACATACATGTCATTTTTGGTTCAATTTGGATACATCAATTTCCATTATCTCACGGTTGAATAATAGAACTCTTACAATTAAAGATATAGTCCGTAACTCGTACTCGTATTTCTCAATTACAATTAAAAACGTTAAGAAGTAATTAATGGAGTACAAAGACATGTCATAGAATCAAACAAAAATTGCTTGGTACCACAAATAACTAACTAATCAGGTTTACAACTACAATATTATACAATTAAGTAAACAATTATATTCACCACTTGAATTATTATTTAATAACCACATAGAAATTGCGATGAATCATCCTTAAAGAACAAACCAAGCTTCTCCATCCTTCTTCTACCAACATAACCTAAACGAGACATCGAGCATCCTGTTAATATCTCCAACTCCTTTGTAACTCCGTACCGGTCCTCAACTCGAACCGATTGCTCTAACTTCTCCAAGGCAAGTCGAGCCGCCTGTCTCTCTTCTTGTCTCCGCCGTTTTTTCTCTAATAATTCTTCACTTCTTGCTTTCTCTTCATGCTTTTTCTTATTCACCTCAACCCTCTTAATTAACTCTTGATGGTTTTTCTTATTCACCTCAAACCGCTTTAACTGTTGATGGTTTTTCTTATTCACTTCAAACCGCTTTAACTCTTCATTATGGTTTTGTAGAAATTCACAAGACTTAGCAATGATGCCAGCATATCGAGCTCTCAACATCGCGGCGCGTGCTTCCATTGCATCATCGACAATCTTCAACTTCTTCGACATCTCTTGTTTATGATCATGTTCTTCGACTCCATGAGACCTCTTAATTCCTACCATTATTGTTGTAGTTTGTAGAACTGGATTTTAGGGTTTTGTTTTTGTAAGATGAAATTTGTTGTAGAGAAATAATGATATGTAGTGTTGGAGTAATGATTCGAGGAATATATATCAGATGACAAGGATATGTCGGTAGTTGTGTTCTTGTAAAAACTTTCCTAAAAATGGAACTTAAGGAAATAAGGAAATAAACGAATTAAACGAAATTAGGAAATAAGGAAATACGTGTGAAGCTGTCTTTATGTTTATAATATTTTTAATTAATTTGATAGGTGAAGTATACTTAAATTAATTAATTAATTAATGGTAGGAAATTAGGAAATTGTAACTTTGTACTACGGTCATAAATTGGACTAATGTTTGGACTAATATTGGACTAATGTTTGGTACCATTTTAGTCATAAGACTAAATATTGGACTTTTGTTTTTCAAGTTAATTTTCAAGTAATCTAGGCTTATATTTCTAACTTTACAATTTTGAAATGACCGTCTATTTACTTGTAGTTTTACCAATTAAATAGATCCGGTTATTCGAGTTTAAATCAAATTCATACTCGTCATATTTGATATTCCAAATCAATTATTCCGGTGTTGGTGAGTAGTTTAGAAATACCTTCCAAATTAGAGCTAGCAAACAATGACATGACTTGAGAAAACATCACACGCTTGATACAATTTAAACGGGATTGGGTTTAGATTTAATGATGAAGAGTTAAGAACGATTACACCTAAGAGGGGGAGGGGGTGAATTAGGTGGCCTTTTTTTAATTTTCCTTAATCTTGATTAAATGATAACTTAAAAAGACGAGATCGATTGAGTAATATTGAGAAACTTAATTGAGACTAAGTTCACAATATCAAACAGGCAGATCAATGTCACAGTAACATGTACTGTAACATGGACAGTGCAGCGGAATAAGCTATAAAATAAAGACGAGAAGTAAATGACAAAGTAAATGAACAAACAAGACGATGTTTTTCAATTGGTTCAGCTTCTACTCCGAAGCCTACGTCCAATGTTATTTTATTGCTTGTTTAGAAATTTACTCAAACTTACTAAACCCCTTACAATGAAAATAACCTTCCAACCAACCCCGGTTGTACTCAACTAAGTAACTTGAATATGAATAAGTGATTGTTCTATCTCATAGGTTTACAAAGCCTTTAATCTCAATTGTTCACTTTGATGAACGTGGAGATTACAATTCAGACCTAAACACGAGATCATGGAACAGACTTAGTATGTCACAGTACAGCGAACTGATACAGGAGTTTTACAGCTTGAAAACAAGTGAAGACTTTTGCTTAAAAACGTTTTGCAAATATTAAAAGGACAAAGCTCTTTGAATGCACAAATGATTTGCAAGGTTTTCAATTAAATGCTCTTAAAAGCCTTGGCATTAAATGAGACAAGTTGGTGCTTATTTATAGAGGAGTAAGTGTAAAGATTTAGAGTGGAAAAGCAACACCTAACTCCTATGCCCAAGAGGTAATATGATGTATCATACAAAAAATCTCTTTAGAAGATATTTGGGACAGAAATGCAAAGCTCAAGGCACCAAAAATCTGAGCAAGAAATACTTTTATGGGAAATGTAATTTTTGCCATTTTTGTAAAAGTAAAAAACCTATTTAAAGAAATAAAGACTTTGAAATGGGTTTGATACAATTCAACTTGGCAAGTGGACTCATGATTCTATTTTTCTCATTTGTAAAGTGTTCTTTGAAATCAGGAAAAACATTTAGTCAAAACACTTGTTTATAATTCTTGAAAGTTTTCTCCTTGAACCGTATCAGAAACCATGGTGTCACAGTGACTAGCACTGTGACACGGTTTTGCAGTGTCTGTGACAACGCTAAGAATGTTTCAATACCTCATTTACAACATTTGACTAGGGCAATGGTTTCTTCATCTTGATCAACATTGAATCATCTTGAGGAAATCTTGGGATCATCAATAGCTATCAAATATAACTAAGAAGCAAACATTAAAATGCATTTAAACTTGGCATCATCAACCAAGTAGTTCTAACAAATTCCCCCTTTGATGATGACAAGTTTAATAATGTTCAAAGTTCCCCCTTAGCCCATTATTGGTCAGTCTCGATTTAAGACAAGATGAAACATGATCAAGGTTTGAGGGGTGATACCTTCAATAGTCTAGGTAGAACAGATTGTCGCTAAGCAAACATAATATACGGTGAACGTTAGCCGAAGAGTTAATCAAGAACTTTTACACATTTAAGTTACTTCCCCCTCTTGACATCATCGAAGGAGGATAAACGAGTCACAAAGTTAATGTCATTGTTTTTAAACATACAAACCAAGGTCTAATAAACAGAACAACACACAGAAGATAAGAGTTTTTTTCATTTTAAAATAAAACAAAAGAAAAGGAAGGGATGGGCTGAGGCATGGCAGGAAGGTTATGCAACACTGTCACCATCTGTGGCACGACGGAGATCCAGAATTCGGTCCATCTGATCATCATTTAAGGCTTTAAGCTCCGCCACTTCTTCACGCAGTTTCCCAACCTCAGCAAGAAGGTTATCAAGCTTGACATGAATTGACCCCAAACCAACACCACCACTAGAAGAAGGCAAACCCGTGGTAGGACCACGACGCGGGACCAATTTCCCATTAACAATGTCAACAAACATCTTAGAAAGCACCCCGTCTCCCATCTCATCACTTAGTGTTTCGTCTCTAGTACTCCCGACATCAATTAAATTTTCGGCCTTGAAAATATCGGATAGCCACCCCGCATAAGGAACAATAGCCTTAGCCTCAAATTTCTTTTTCTGAAAGTCAGTTGCAGTTTCCTTGATATAGTAAAAGATAAGAGATGGTAGGCTAATGGGTATGTGTTTGACAAGGTGATAAAGCAGGAGCATTTCAAGGAGAGAACAACGTCCTCGGCTATTGTTACTGGGGAGAATGACTCGTTGTAGGAGGTTAAAAAAGAGTTTGTGATTTGGGAGAAGTTCACGGGCATAGATGTTGGTTGGTCCAGTGGGGGTGGGGCGAAGGGTTTTCATGACTAAGTCGGAAGTGGTTTCATCAATTTCACCCCAATTATGCTTAGGAAATGTGGTGAGACCAGTGGATGGAACCCCTAGGTAGGTGCTGAGTTGCGAAAGGGTAAGAACAAAGGGCTTATTATTGACAAAGGCAGACAAGGTTTCAGATGCAACATCAACCTTCACTGTTGCAAAGAATTGAATTACTTCAGACAAGTACACAGGACAGTGCTTGTCGAGAAGGTTCAACCAATTTTGAGCAGCAACAACATTTTTTAAAAAAGTGAAGGCAGGAGAAGTGTCATACCAAGTTATTGGGTAGCGCCTACCGCTGTGAAAGCAACATTTCAGAATCCCAGTGCAAATGTTGAGTGTTTCCTCGGGAAGTTTGATGGAGATGAGTTGGGCTAAGGCTTGGTTTTTGAAGGGTTCAGAGAAAGATGGAACTAGGTCCATGCATGTGTTGAGAGGAACCTTATCTTCAAGGATAGTGTCTTCATCAATGATATCGTCCAACACAACCTTCTTGCGAGTAGGCCGTGATTTCTTCAATGAAGTTGAGGAGGAGCCCTTCTTTCTTTTCTTTGGCAACATTTCGGAAATGGGCGGATCAACATCTGTAGATACTTCATCGTCCCAAAATTTGGGAACATCATCATTCTTTTTAGAATTGGAGAAAAGGGGGTCTATACCGTCATTCAACGGTTCAATTTCAGAATCTTCATTTGGACCCGTTTCTTTGCCCAGTTCAGGACCCGACTCAGTTTCGGTTGGGATTTCATCTTCTTTTTCCTTTTCAATTTCATCTTCATCAATAGTTTCATCAAGCAACAAAGATATGAGAGCACGCCGTTTCAGACCGCCACGACCTCCCCTTCCCCGGCCTCGTTGAGGCGCCGCGGTTTTCTTTCGTGCCACAGTGGCGGCAGATGTGACAGTGGGTTTTGGAGGGGAAACCACTTTCGGGTTGGTTGGAGGGATGGGTAATGGAACAAAAGTGCTTCCAAGCTTCTCCGGAATTTCAGAGGATTGTGCCATTTTCTTTGAGGGATTGTAGGAATCTTGAAGATTTTTTAGTTCTCTACTTAAATTGGCAGATTTTTTGGGAGGCATTTTGTGGGTTTATGAAAAAAGGGACGGTTATGGAGTGAAGGAAGTGAGGAGTTATGGTTGTTTTGAATATGGTTTAAATGTGGTGAATGAATGTTGGGTAAATAGTGGTTAATGCATGGGGGTTAATGGGAGTGGGCCGTGTGTCATTAATGTGGGAGGTTGAGTGTAAAGGGTGGGTTAGATGGATGGGACGAGTGATGTAGTGATTGGACAAAGTTTGTTGAGTGGCTCAATACAATAAAGAAAACTTATTTTTGCATGTTGTGTGTTTATCAGTAGGTTGTATGCAATACTCCAAACAATTAACTAGAATTAACAAGCTATCATCCTCTTTTCTAGTCAGACATGTGGAGGAAATAACAAAAAATATTAGAAGTTATTCAATTAAACCAATTTCCAACCGGAGTTTTACGAATTGTTCTCTTTCTAACGGTTTTGTAAAAATATCCGCGATTTGATTTTCCGTTCTACAAAAGCTAAGGCAAATACTACCCCTCTCAACTTGATCACGTAAAAAATGATGCCTTATCTCGATGTGTTTAGTTCGAGAATGTTGTATTGGATTTTTCGAGATGTTAATGGCACTGGTATTATCGCAAAAAATGGGAGTTGTGTCGAAGATAATACCGTAGTCATGTAATTGTTGTCGTATCCACAGAATCTGTGTGCAACAGAGGGCTGCACTGATGTATTCACTTTCAGCAGTAGAGAGTGCTACGGTGTTTTGTTTCTTGGACGCCCATGATATGAGGCATGGACCCAAAAATGTAGCGATTCCAGAGGTGCTTTTCCTGTCAATGGTGCATCCGGCATAGTCCGCATCCGAGAATCCTACAAGGTCAAGAGCATAGTTGGATGGATACCAAAGATATAAGTTAAGAGTTCCAATCAAGTACCTAAAAATCCTTTTGACGGCTTTAAAGTGTGATTCTTTAGGACTTGATTGGAAACGAGCACACAAGCAAACACTAAATTGTATATCGGGACGACTAGCGGTTAAATAAAGTAATGAGCCGATCATACCTCGATATACCGTTTCACTAACACTCTTACCATTTTCATCCTTGTCAAGTTTGATGTTAGATGCCATGGGAGTAGCATAAGGTTTGGCATTGGTTAGCCCAAACTTACTCAACATTTCTTTTAAATACTTTTGTTGATGAATCCTTGTACCATTCTCATTTTGCTTGATTTGAAGGCCAAGAAAAAATCCGAGTTCACCCATCATACTCATTTCAAATTCCGATTTCATTAAGTCCGAAAAGTATTTATAAAGAGTTTCATTTGTTGCTCCAAAAATGATATCATCAACATATACTTGCACAAGCAACAGTTCTTCACACTGTGACTTGATAAACAGTGTCTTATCAACCGAACCACGAGAAAAACCGTTTTCTAACAGAAACTTTGAAAGTCTATCATACCATGCCCTTGGGGCCTGTTTTAATCCATAAAGAGCTTTTTCAAGTTTAAAAACGTGGTTGGGATAGTCATTGTCTATGAAGCCCGGTGGTTGTTCGACAAAAACTTCTTCATCAAGATAACCATTAAGGAAAGCGGTTTTTACATCCATTTGAAAAAGTTTTATGCCAATGTGAGAAGCAAAAGCTATAAGTATTCGAATGGCTTCAAGTCTAGCTACTGGTGCAAAGGTTTCATCGTAATCAATTCCCTCTTGTTGATTAAACCCTTGAACCACTAGTCTAGCTTTATTCCTAACGATTTCACCTGAGTCGTCTAGCTTGTTGCGAAAGATCCACCTTGTACCAATCACAGTACGATGAGAAGGCCTAGGAACAAGATTCCATACTTTGTTCCTCTCGAACTGATTCAACTCTTCCTGCATGGCTGTCACCCAGTATGTATCAGTGAGTGCGACTGTGACATTGGTGGGTTCAGTTTGTGAGAGAAAGGCATTGTAGGCACAGAAATTTTGAAGGGATGATCTAGTTTTCCTTCCTGATGTTAGGTCACTTGTTAGATTTGTGAGAGGATGAGAGCTTTGATGTTTCCATTTCTTTGGAACAAAAGTGTTTGAGGCATTGTTTTGTTCTGGTGTAACAGTGGATGTCACTGTTGCATCTAGGTTGTTTTGTGAGGAAGATTGTGGATTTGTTTCCGGTTCTTGTTCTGGTTCAGTGGGCTGTTCATATGTAGCCTCATTCCCCCTGGATGAATCAGTATTGTCCTGATTTGGGGGAGGATTAGTTCCCCCTGAATTTTGACCACCTTCATCTTGCAACAGTGGCTCTGATTGTTGCACAGTCTCATCAATTACTTGATCCATAGAATGACGTATCATTCCTATTTCAAAGTCATCATCTTCCTCTTCTTCATCAACCTGTTTATTTGAGACAAAGAGACTAGATTCGTCAAATATTACATGAATGCTTTCTTCCATTTTCATAGTTCTCTTATTGTAAGCTTTATAAGCTTTACTATGGTCCGAGTAGCCAACAAAAACTCCTTCATCACTACGAGCATCAAATTTGCCAATGTTATCTTTACCATTGTTGTGAATGAAGCATTTACTACCAAAACATTTTAAATGTGATATGTTAGGTTTTCTGCCTCGTAAAAGCTCATAAGGGGTTTTGTTAATGATTTTTCTTATCATGACACGATTGTAGATGTAACAAGAAGTGTTAACGACTTCGGCCCAAAAGTTCCTTGGCACTTTAGAACTAATAAGCATAGTCCTAGCCATATTTTCAAGAGTTCGATTCATTCGTTCCACAACCCCGTTTTGTTGGGGAGTTCTTCTTGCTGAAAAGTTATGACTAACACCATGCTCGTCACAATAATCCTCAAATGATGAATTTTCAAATTCGGTTCCATGGTCGGATCTTAAGGAAACAAGTTTCAAATCAAATTTATTTTGGACCTTTTTCACCCAAATTAAGAATTCACCAAATGCATGATCTTTAGAACTTAAGAAAAGTAGCCAAACATATCTAGAAAAATCATCCACAATGACACAAATATAGCGACTTCCACCTCTACTTACAATGCGCATGGGTCCACATAAATCAATGTGAATAAGCTCAAGAGGACGAGAAGTGCTAACAAACTTTTTGGATTTAAAGGAGCATTAACTTGTTTTCCCTTAACACAATCATCACAAAGTGATTTGAATTCAAACTTTATGTTAGGAATGCCATCTACTAGATCAAGTTTTTTGAGAGTGTTTAGTGTTTTAGCATTAACATGGCCTAATCGTTTATGCCAAAGCCAAGGGTCATTCTTTTGGACACTCATGCATGATAGGGTTTGACCGGACAATGAACATAGATTAGTCATGTAAACATCTTTAACACGTTTTCCTTCAAGAACTAGTTCTCTAGTTTTTCCATCAAGAATTCTGCATTCACTAGCATGAAATTCAACAATATTACCACGATCACATAATTGTGAGATGCTTAAGAGATTGTGTTTCAAACCTTTGACAAGCAACACTTTGTCGACACATAATGACTTTGACTTACCAACTTTTCCAATACCAATGATTTCACCTCGTTTGTTATCGCCAAAAGTCACCATGCCACCATCGTAGGCTTCTAGTGAGAGGAATTGTGCTTCATTTCTCGTCATATGACGAGAGCATCCACTGTCAAGGTACCAATTGTTGCTGCCCCTCACTAATGCCTACAAAAGATCAAGCTTTTAGTTTGGGAACCCAAATGAATTTGGGTCCCTTTTTGAGACTAGCTTGTTTAACCTTATCTTTCTTGATCCAAACACATTTTGTTGCTTTATTGTTTCTTTCTAAGTCGTGCATTCTCTTTTCACATCCATTAAACTCATGACCAGTCTTGCCGCAATAGTTGCAAACGATGTATTCAGGTAGACCCGCATATTTCCTTTTTCGAAAGTCAGTTTTGCTTGGATCTCGGTTTCGAATGCAACAGTGTGTGTTACTGTTGCGCCTGAAACCAAGTCCGGTTTTTTTCTCAAGTCTTTCATATTCTTGTGACTGTTTCAAGAGAAATTCAAGTACATTCTGACTCCCTTCCCATTTTAAGTAAAATACTTTAGCTTCTGCTAAGTCTTTTTGTAAAATTTGGATTTGGGCAAGAAGGTCGTCGTTTGATAGTTGTACCTTTTCTAAAGCGCTTTTAGCGTGACTTGATTCGTCATTTAGCATTTCAGCAATTTTGACAAGATCTTCTTTCTGACTTTCACATGTGATTAAGTCAGTCATAAGCTTATCTCGTTCTTCGGTCAAGGAAGAGACTTGAAAGGTGAGAGTTTCAATATTGTTGACAGACTCGCATGCCACAGTGGATGTGTCTGTGGCATGAATCAAGTCAGCCTTTTTGCTCAGAATCAGATTTTGTTTTTTAAGCTTCTTAATTTCCTTTTCGAAACAAGTTGAGGATCCAGGTTCATTTAGACAATCCTTCAAGGTGATGTTTTCTTCTGCGATGTCCTCTATTTCAGTTTGCATAGCTTCTAGTTTGTCATTTTGAATACGGCATTTATCAATGAATTTGTCTAAAAGAATGCAAATTTTGTCTTTTGAGAAAGATCGAACCTTTTTCTTGAGATCGTTTACCTCATTGTCAGAGTCAGAATCGGAGTTGACAGAGTGAGCCATGAGGCATTTGATTATTTCTTTCTTTGAGGATTTTTGAGAGAGACACAATTTGGCATCCAATTCTTCCTCAAGGACCTCGTCCTCATCGGAATCGGACATTCCCCAAATGGCGGTCATGACTTTGTTTTTGAGCTGGGTTTTAGCTAAGTCACGTTTTTTTTTAGACTTGATGTCTTCCCATTTTGGGCATTCTTTGATTTGGTGACTTTTGTCACCACATTTGAAACATCCCACAGTGGAGTTTGATCTCTTTTTAGGAAAACGTCTTTTGCTAGTATTATAACTAAACCTTTTGGAATTTCGTCCATTTATCATCCCTACAATGTTTTTGGTGAACAAGGCAAACTCCTCATCGTCATCCTCCTCATCACTTGAGAGGGCATTTAGAGCGAGTCCTTTCCCTTTAGAGCTCTCACTTGATCGTTTCATAAGGGTTAGCTCATGAGCCATAAGTGAGCCCATTAGTTCATTGAGGGTGAGAGTGGATAAATCTTTAGCTTCCTCAATAGCCGTAACCTTCGGTTGCCACTTTTCAGTCAAGCTACGAAGAATTTTACGGACTAAATCCTCGGATTCAAAGTTCCTTCCAAGACTCTTAAGATCGTTGATAATACTAGAAAAACGTGAAGATAGACTATTGATTGACTCATCTCTTGTCATGTTGAACATTTCATATTGTTGCATGAGAAGATCGACACGATATTTTTTAACTTGTGACGTTCCTTCATAAGCAAGGCTTAAGGTGTCCCAAATTTCTTTGGCCGTGGTACATCCGGAAATCCGGTTGACTTCTTGTTCACCAATGCCATATTGAAGAATGGACATGGCTTTAGAATTTTTTTCGACCTTTCTATAATCAGCCTCGACATACTTATCCTCATCTTTTGGAGTGATAGTGCCGTCACTTTTAGTGACGGTGATTTTGAGGGGACCCTTTTGAATAATCAACCAACATTCATAGTCCGCACTTTTGACATAATGTTCCATGCGATGTTTCCACCAGGCATAGTTCTCTCCCTTGAAGATGGGATACTTAGTGTGTTTAGAATCGTCCATAACTAAGGATCAACTCGTTGGTGTGAACCAATATCAAGAGCACGAGGCTCTGATACCAATTGAAGAGTTAAGAACGATTACACCTAAGAGGGGGAGGGGGTGAATTAGGTGGCCTTTTTTAATTTTCCTTAATCTTGATTAAATGATAACTTAAAAAGACGAGATCGATTGAGTAATATTGAGAAACTTAATTGAGACTAAGTTCACAATATCAAACAGGCAGATCAATGTCACAGTAACATGTACTGTAACATGGACAGTGCAGCGGAATAAGCTATAAAATAAAGACGAGAAGTAAATGACAAAGTAAATGAACAAACAAGACGATGTTTTTCAATTGGTTCAGCTTCTACTCCGAAGCCTACGTCCAATGTTATTTTATTGCTTGTTTAGAAATTTACTCAAACTTACTAAACCCCTTACAATGAAAATAACCTTCCAACCAACCCCGGTTGTACTCAACTAAGTAACTTGAATATGAATAAGTGATTGTTCTATCTCATAGGTTTACAAAGCCTTTAATCTCAATTGTTCACTTTGATGAACGTGGAGATTACAATTCAGACCTAAACACGAGATCATGGAACAGACTTAGTATGTCACAGTACAGCGAACTGATACAGGAGTTTTACAGCTTGAAAACAAGTGAAGACTTTTGCTTAAAAACGTTTTGCAAATATTAAAAGGACAAAGCTCTTTGAATGCACAAATGATTTGCAAGGTTTTCAATTAAATGCTCTTAAAAGCCTTGGCATTAAATGAGACAAGTTGGTGCTTATTTATAGAGGAGTAAGTGTAAAGATTTAGAGTGGAAAAGCAACACCTAACTCCTATGCCCAAGAGGTAATATGATGTATCATACAAAAAATCTCTTTAGAAGATATTTGGGACAGAAATGCAAAGCTCAAGGCACCAAAAATCTGAGCAAGAAATACTTTTATGGGAAATGTAATTTTTGCCATTTTTGTAAAAGTAAAAAACCTATTTAAAGAAATAAAGACTTTGAAATGGGTTTGATACAATTCAACTTGGCAAGTGGACTCATGATTCTATTTTTCTCATTTGTAAAGTGTTCTTTGAAATCAGGAAAAACATTTAGTCAAAACACTTGTTTATAATTCTTGAAAGTTTTCTCCTTGAACCGTATCAGAAACCATGGTGTCACAGTGACTAGCACTGTGACACGGTTTTGCAGTGTTTGTGACAACGCTAAGAATGTTTCAATACCTCATTTACAACATTTGACTAGGGCAATGGTTTCTTCATCTTGATCAACATTGAATCATCTTGAGGAAATCTTGGGATCATCAATAGCTATCAAATATAACTAAGAAGCAAACATTAAAATGCATTTAAACTTGGCATCATCAACCAAGTAGTTCTAACAAATGACCTATTAGTGTAAGTAGAATAACTTAAACACTACATAAAATTTAATCGGATCGAGTTTGACGGGTTGAATTCTCTAATACGGATCCGACCTGAATAACCACTCATTAGTATTTAGTATGATAACACAATATTTTACCCACTTTATTATTTTATTATATGGCCATGTAATAAAGTAAAGAAACAAGCGCATAATCCCAATTTTGGGGAGCCATTTTGATAATTGAACAACAAGAAGGAAGAAAACAGAGGAGAGAGGGAAAAAACAGCCTTCATTTTTGGGGTGTTTTTGGCAGAAGGGCAGAGGAAAACGAGAAACAGAGTAGAAACAGTAGGAGTATCCGAGTAGATAGCTTCAGTTTCCGAAAAATCAAATCCCATTTTCTCCCTTTAATTCTTAGTCTATATCTAGTTTATCATTTACAACAATACTTGGTGTTGCTTGAGACAGAGCGACCCATTTTATTACTTTAGATGGGTCAAGCCCCTCACAAAAGAGCAAATGAGGTAAGTGGATGATTATCCATTATCCCCTACTTTCCACTTGCTCTTTTGTGTGAGGGGTTTGACATGTCTGAAACAATAAGACGGATCGTACCCTCTAAAATGAGAATTTGTGTTTCAACAATTGTTACAATTTCTCATCTCATTCCTCTTTAATTTAAGTTTGGTGTAACTTTTTATCCCTCTTATAATTTATTGAAACTTGTTATTTTTATTTATTTTATCCAATTATTTAGTTAAAGTTTCAAATTTTATTAGTCTTGTCATTATTTAATGTTATAATTAATGTAGTGGGTATTATGTTTAGAGTTAGGTCCTTCATGTTTAGTCATTAGATTAGTTAAATTTTAAGCCTTTATTATTTTATTATGTTTTGTCTAAGTAATTAATAACGTGTCTTATGTTACAGTAAGTGGATTGTACCTCTGAGGTATAACCACATAAAATATAGTTTTTGAGTTTTACAATAAAATTTTTGAGTATAGTATAGTTTTACTATAAAATTTTTTGAGTTTATTAATTTAAAAATTAAGCTCAAAAAAATTACAATAATACTAAAAATACATCATATATAAGATATAAAATTTAATTTATTAACTTTAAAAATTTCGAAAGAAAATGAACAAAAACTCAAAATCATAATACTGTGAGGTAGTACCTCAGATATATAATCCTTATTCTCCGTTAGCTAGTTGGTTAATTAAAGGATTTGACTTTTTCATGTTTTATTTGGGGATTGTTGTTAACTCTTGACCCTTGGCCGTTGACGGGAGTTGATTAAGTTGAGAGCCGACTAACCTCATTTAGACTAGTTGTCGACTTAGTTGTCGACTTAGGTTGGAGCGGAGAATATGGCATCTTCTTCATTTTGATTGGATAAATAACCGATCCAAGAGCAAAGGGTAAACTATTTATTAATAACTGATGAATGTTTAGATTAACATATGGAATTTTGGATTAAGATTTAGTTTGTTTGTAGTTTCATGGTGTCGATTGATAAGAAACCTGACTATTATTTAAGAAGATCGGTCCTTTTGCGTGCTATTTGGATGCATCAATGGAACAACGCTTAAGTAACATGATTCATGGAATTGATTATGCTTTTTGTTTTGATGTAGAGAAATAACCTGACTATTAGTTAAGAAGATCAGATGTTGAAGATACTAGATTGAGATGTTTGAATGTTTTATGAATCGGATTTTAACGCTGCTGGTTCTCAATGTATCGTGGCATAAAATGCACATTCCATTGATTTGTAAATCGTCTAGGGACCTTCTCTTATCCGACATTTCCTTGATGTTTCTCTACTCTTTATTGTTATGAACAACGTTTGACAAGGAAATTTGCAGAACATTAGTTAAAGATCAGTCTATTTCCGTCATTGGAACTGAGTAAGACATGTAAAACAATGCCTCAAGTGTTTAATGTTCTGCGGACTGTAGCTGTTTATCGTAATTGCCCGCAGTTTATAACACATCATCTGTTGGCTGACCCTAGCTAAGTAGTAGTTGATTAAATTTCTGTAGAGAACTAGTTTAACTCTACAACACGTGTTCTTCCCTGTGACGGCTAGACGCCTCTTATAATTTTGAGTTTTTGACAGTTCTGGCTTCTTCTGTCTACGGAATACTAATTTGGAAATTAATAGCATAGTTTTGTTAAATAGGGATTGGGAGGCCGAGCCAACAAGTTATTGTCAGCCAGTGACCAAGCAGAGGACACCCATTCAACCAATGCCAAGGTCATCGGACCAACCGATGATCATAAGTCTTCAGCCACAAAAGGCACAATGACGTTTTCATATGCCATGAGGTCGAAAAGACGAGATATTTCAATATGTAATATTTGACAGTCCCCTGTATCAACTAGACGGAGTAGTTTCGGAGATGCACAGGATATTAAGTAGTAATGGTACAAAGACATGTCAGAAATCAATTGTTATCTAAGCAAACAACGCTTGCTACGACAAATATCTGACTATCCATACAACAACTTCAAAATTACTGCAATATATAATTACAATTACAACTACATAATCTTATATTGAAAAATTCAGCAGACGGTTTGAATGTTTGATTGATCACTTAATATTTAATTACCCGCATACGAATTGGGGATAGTTCTTTCTTCTCTTCTGGCAAACAAATTGGGGTATAAACCATCTTTAATGAACAAACCAAGCAGCTCCATCCGTCTTACAACAACAACAACAAAATGCTAATGAACATTAAAAGAAACGGGCAACTAGCATTTCCATTGTTTACCAAATCATCCTTAAGAAATAGCAGAATTCTGTTGTTCAAGAACAAGTGACCTTAGATCCTCGGCTCCGTATGCTTCGCACAATGCCAAGCCCTCCATATACATTTGCAATTTCACATTACGACCCATAGATTTTCCAAGCTTGTGTAGTTGACAGCTATCAATGTTATAGGCCATCTTTTTATAAAGAAAACAGCTGCTATTTCCATTCTCATAGTAGAATAGCGACAAGCACGGCCTAGAGCGGAACAAATTAAAACCGTCACAACTTGAAAGTCCTGAGAACCGTAGTGTCCATACCCCTTTCTCGCTGTTCTTTTCCCGCACCCAAATGCTGGATTTTACAGAAGAAATACAGAAAACAGCTAGTGACTCCCTAAGACGAAAAGGAAACCTTATGGCTCCCCTATCATCTGAAGCAAAAGGCAGTTCCAAGTAGGTGAATTTTTCCAAATCAAACCCCCAATTTACCACAAACCACCAATTTACCATAACCCGACCTCACCCTCAAAGACTGTAGATCCGAATTTACCGTTTCCTTCACAAGTTACTGCTGTGAAACCAATGAAGAATCCCACAACTTCATCGAAAGCCTATATTTCAGAATCCAAGTACTTACCACCCGAAATTTGGACTCATATTTTGTCAAAATCACCAGTTGAAATTCAGATGCGTATGTAAATCTTTACGCTCTGATATTGATAACCCTAATTTCGTTCAGATTCATTCTCAAAATTCTGGAAAAAATTAATTAATGGTAACCCTCGAAGAGGTTTTGAGATACTCTGGAGATGAGGAGTGTTTGTTGCCCCTTCATTATGCTAAAACTCTTCCAAACCTCGGTCGCGTTTTTATTAAATCGGATTCGAAACGTTTTGTCCAACTAAAAACCGTAAAGAATTGAGATTGTGGAACCCTTGTATTCGCAAATCGTTGATACTTCCCGCTGTCCACTTCCTCCTCTTTTACTCAATAGTTGGTGTGTGTTCGGGTTTGCACTTGATAGTCAGGATTGTAAACTGGTTGCGTTTGGAATTGATGATAGTCACGGTGAACAAGAGAATGGAAATTAAAGATATAGTTCGTAACCCCGTTTTTCATGGTCGAATAATACAACTCTTACAATTAAAGATATAGTCCGTAATTAGTACTCGTATTCCTCAATTACAATTAAAAACATTAACATTAACAAGTAATTAATGGAGTACAAAGACATGTCATACAATCAAACAAACAATGCTTGCTACCACAAATAACTAACTAATCAGGTTTACAATTACAATATTATACAATTAAGTAAACAATTTTATTCACCACTTGAATTATCTAATACCCACATAAAAATTGCGATGAATCATCTTTGAAGAACAAACCAAGCTTCTCCATCCTTCTTCGGCCAACATAACCTAAACGAGACATCGAGCATCCTGTTAACATTTCCAACTCCTTTGTAACTCCGTAGCGGTCGTCAACTCGAACCGATTGCTCTAATTTCTCCAAGGCAAGTCGAGCCGCCTGTCTCTCTTCTTGTCTCCTCCGTTTTTTCTCTAATAATTCTTCACTTCTTGCTTTCTCTTCATGCTTTTTCTTATTCACCTCAAGCCTCTTAATTAACTCTTGATGGTTTTTCTTATTCACCTCAAACCGCTTTAACTCTTGATGGGTTTTCTTATTCACCTCAAACCGCTTCAACTCTCCATGGTTTTGTAGAAATTCACATGACTTAGCAATGATGCCAGCATATCGAGCTCTCAACATTGCAGCGCGTGCTTCCATTGCATCATCGACAGTCTTCAACTTCTTCGACATCTCTTGTTTATGATCATGTTCTTCGACTCCATGAGACCTCTTAATTCCTACCATTATTGTTGTAGTTTGTAGAACTAGATTTTAGGGTTTTGTTTTTGTAAGATGAAATTTGTTGTAGAGAAATAATAGGAAGTTGTGTAGGGAGTAATGATTCGAGTTTGATCTATATAGGAATATATATCAGATGACATGGATATGTCGGTAGTTGTGTTCTTGTAAAAAGTTGCCTAAAAATTGAACTTAAGGAAATAAGGAAATAAACGAATTAAACGAAATTAGGAAATAAGGAAATACGTGTGAAGCTGTCTTTATGTTGATAATATTTTTAATTAATTTGATAGGTGAAGTATACTTAAATTAATTAATTAATTAATGGTAGGAAATTAGGAAATTGTAACTTTGTAGTTTGTACTATGGTCATAAATTGGAGGACTAATGTTTGATACTTCGTACCATTTTAGTCAAAAGACTAAATATTGGACTTTTGTTTTCCAAGTTAATTTTAAAGTAATCTAGGCTTATATTTCAACTTTACAATTTTGAAATGACCGTCTATTTACTTGTAGTTTTACCAATTAAATAGATCCAGTTATTCGAGTTTATAGACGTGATACTCCAAAGTTTTCAATTTTGCTCATTATACTTTTGTGTTTTTCAATTTTACACAACACTCGTTTTCATTCCGCAAGCACTACAAATTTATGTTTTATCAATAAATGAGGTAATAGCTAAAAAATAACGAGGAGATAAATAGTCAAAATCATTTCGTGACCCATAAGTAGTCATGGCTTTGGGCCGGGGCGGGTTGGAGGCGGGTCAGGCTCTTCCCAATACGCCTCAGCCACTCCCGTGGAATATAAGGGTGTGACTCAAGACAGGACGGGCTGTCGGGCCTCACATAATTTTTGTTCTTCCTAAAATGGACGGACCAAGACAGTCCGAGCTGTAAAAATAAAAACTCAATCCGACCGTTTATTATTCGTCTTAAGTTTACAACGAGTCCATACCAAATCACCATATTTGTTATCTTAAATGTAAAACCGATAGTAAATGTTTTAAGCAAGATTTATCGATAAACTTGATAAAAAAAGACTGGAAGGAGGAAAACAGCAGAACGAAAGGTCCATGAATTCTCGCTCAATTGTGACAAGGTCCATGTCGTCTCGCGTCACCGCCATAGCCAAACCATGGTACAATACTCCTTACGTCTCAATTATTTGTTTAGCTTTGATTAAAATACCGCTTTCAGAAAATAAAACGATTAATAAATGATATTTAATTTGTAAATGAATCAGCAATATGCGTCGCCGGAATGCCAAGACACGTCGTACCAAGGTTAAAGATAAACTTTACCGTCCTAGGTAATTTAATTTTGATTCCGTATTTTCACCTTTTTATTTTACTGATTATTTACTGATTCCAGTTATCTTATTATAGGCGTAAATTAGGGTTTCAGATTGGGAATTTTGATCAATTGTTGGTTATTTTTCGGTGTTGTAATTTTGTACTAATTATATTGGCAAATTAAATCAGCAAAATGATCAAGAGGGTGGAAACATCAAGGGAAGTACTTTACAAGATTCCGGGGTATGGAATTTTCATCCTGTCATTCCGTATTATTGTTTCGTCGATTTGGATTTATTTCATCTACAAACAATCAAGTATAAGCTTTGCTAGGGTTTCCGAGTAGATTTTTGGATCATGCGTTTCACTTTTGCTATTTTGTTGCTTCAATTGCTTTGTATATCATGGAGTATTAGTCATGTCACATATCAATTTCAGCAATCCCCGAATATTGAGAAATGAACGAGAAGGCTAAGATTATATCTGTAAGACTCGCTTATTATGTATTATTTCGTCCGATCATTTGTTTACCTTTCTATATTAGAAAGAGTTTCTATGAGTAGTTTGATCCTCCAATGAGACTATTGTTCACTTGTCATCTAATACCCTTACCCTCTCCTTGGTCTTTGTGCCAAGCAAAGGTAAACAAATGACCGAGAGTAAATTGGATAGAAGGGGGGAGCGGGTGGGGTATGAACATTCCACGAGTTCTATCAAATACTTTCAAGTTATACCATCCTCACCAAACAAACACCAAGCAGTAAGCTGGTTGAGCTGGCCTATTCAATACCCAAATTTCTTACACTAATATCCAGTTTCAGTCAGCTACTAGTTGCAAATATCTAACATTGGGACGGCCATAGTTATTGTAAGAGGTGCTAAGGACGTTTAGGGTGCCCACCTCGTTGGAGAACTCAAAGACTTTGGCGATGATCGAATGCCCATTATTGATGTTAATGAACTGATTGAATGCCCATTATTGATTTTAATGAACTGATTGAATGCCTATTATTGATGTCAATCAACTTCGTACAATCAAGGGGGCACGTGATTTCTTGGAGGGATGCTAAGGATGTGTAGGATGTCCTCTTCATCGAACGGGTCCAAGACCTTGGCGGTCCTCCAAGATCCAGTAGCAGTATAAGTGTACTTGATGACCGTAGTCTAGTCCTTTTTAATCGGTGAGCATTATCATAGAGTTGTTCCTCACAACTACCGTGTCTCATATACTCATATCTCTGCTTGCCTCATTTTACTTGCCATCTAGCCCACCGAGTGACATCGACTTAGCCCCTATATCACTTTGACGTGTCAATATACTTCCAAGTCCCTTGTCAACACGACTCTTCTTATGAAGTGGGACACGCAAGAGACACGCAAAAAAAGGCAAGCCTGTGCAGTCTGCACTCCAGTGCTACATGCAAAGTGGTTTAAAGGAATTACCTTTTTTGCTGCTTATCTCTAATTACCTAGAAGTGATTACATGCATGCTTGTCTTCAGCTGCAGAAGATGGTAAAAAACTATTTTGAAAGGAGGTTGAGACAAGAAACAAAGGATATGGAGAGAGGGTCCTCAAAACAGTGATTAAATTCTCATTGTTTTATTATGTGCATTTAGATGGTTGTGATTTGCAAATAGGGTTCTCAGTGAAGAAAGGAATTTTGCTCAGTTCGTTTATTGGTTATTTATTGATTACTCTACTTGATCATGTTCCCTTTGCTTTGAACTCGAACTTTCTTCTTTGTTTATTTATTTGTTTTTAACAAAAGCTTTTGATTCTTAACTGAATTTAACTGGGTATGCTGGTGATGAAGGAGTGTCGGAGCATACAGCTATGAAACTCCTGAAGAATATGCTGCATGTCAAAAAGAGCATGAAGACTTCTTGGCGTAGGTTTCATCTGCCCTACACATTCATTATACTACTTTTTCACTTGATTTTTATTAATCTTCTGTTCTTTCTTTTATTACAATTTTTTTTGCGCCTTCTTCAGAAATGCTCATCTTGAAAAGGACCCCGGCTTTTTTCAGCGACAAAGTGAGTTGGAATGCCGCCAACTCTTCGACATGATACAAGAGAGTAGAAAAGAGGTTTGGGCTTGTTCTTGTTCCCTTTGGTTTTTAAACTCATTGATGGTTGGAAATCACATCTGATAGAGCAAATGTTGGTTCCTATGATACTACTTCCTCAAACAACCCCCATCATTAAAAGTTAGCCAGGTTACTATTTTTTATCAACTTAAAAGAAACCTATTATTCCTTTGACTTAAAAGATTAATAGAGTAACGCAAAACGATTGTCAAAACCAGTGAACTTCTCATATTGTGAGATGATAGTCAGTGAACTGGTTGACGTATATATGGATGCAATTTCATGATGTATTACTTGGAGAGAGTTTCTTTGCATATTCAAGGGTGAAGTACCTCGGACCCATTTACCTGCCATATAACAGGACCTTTGTAATTAGGTAATGAAGTGGGACCTCATCGACCGATTGAAAATCATGTAACAATGGATAATTGAATGGTTCATTTTCTCATTAATTTGAATTTTACTTCCAATCAGTGTGCAAAATCAATCTCTATGTGCCATTTTATATATATTGTGACTTTGTGACTTTGTGAGCATTGTGATTTAGTAGTTCATGTTTTTATGTGTCATCTTATATCTTTCTTTCTAGTCAGTGTCCAAGAATAGTACTCCCTCCGTTCGGTTTGATTCGATATGTTTGTAATATATGTGAGGTTTATTTTAATGAAACGTATCGAATCAAACTGAACGGAGGGAGTAATGTAAAACCCATACATTGAAAATATTTCATAAAATAATATCTGTAATGTACTATGTATCTTGTATTTCTTATCAATTCCCTTTGACGGTGGGCTAATAGCCTCACGTATGTATGCAACCTTACTGGTGTGTGTTAATTTAACACAAACAGGCTGGTCCAAATGGCTTGTTATGAAATTTGTTTATTCCATCATATTCCATAGTAAAATGGCTATCAATTACAATCCCTGTAATTTCACACAAGCTACAAAGATAAAGAAGCAAGCAATTTTTATTTACGGAATTACTTTTTCACATACAAACTTTACTTTTTCACATACATTTTTTCATGAAAATTCCTTATGCTACCCTTTTTCTAAAACTAATTCCATATACATTTTTTCAGTAAAAAAAAAAACACAGCCCCATTCACCCGTGTCTTCTCTACTCCCCCATTCCCCCCCACCACCAGACTACCACCACCCAATGGCCGAACACTACCCCAGGATACCTTGAACCATCACCCTCACTCCCCTTCCCCTGCTACGACCGGTCGACACACCGGACCAGACAACTCGCTCTCTCCCTCCCCCTCCCCCTCCCCTGGGACCTCCTGCTACGACCACCACACTCCCTCTTGACACTGGTCACTGGTGCTGGGTTGTGTGCCTGGTGTCACTTATGTTGCTGCGGTGGGTTTGCGGACAGGCGCTGATCGGAGTTGGTGGAACAACGACAAAAACTAAACGGAGTTGGTGAATGGAGTAGGCGGTAGGGTGGTTGGTGAACGGAGTAGGCGGTGTGGTGGTTAGTGTTAGTGATGGCGGCGAGGGGAGATAATGAATGGGAGTAAACAAACTAAGTGGAGGAAGGATGAAATATGACAAGGGTAGTACGGTAAAGCGTTTATGTGAAATATTAAAATCCGTGTGTGAAAAAGCACATCCCTTTATTTATTCAACATATGCCAAAATCAAACTATAGTGAATCTGTGGCTCCATTATAATCTTAATATTAAAGACATGGTAAAATAGTTCAAGATACCCACAACAGGGATCGTGAACCTTACTTTTTTTTGAAAATCCTTAGATGGCTGATTATGAACTCGTGGAACCCATGGCTGTGAAGACCATCCTGGTTTGGGGTTGTTGGGTACATATGAACTTTAAAGCTAAGCACAAGGATGCAGGGGATTCTTCAACAGCTATCTATTTCGCTGAGGTGAATGTGCCAAACAAGGAAGTAAAGTTTCTCACTAAAATGGATATCGACCTCTCTGCTGGTATGTTTCTGACTTTTTGTAGGTGCTGAGTTCTCATCGCTTGTTCTTGTACGATGTTGAATGGTGTTGTGAAATGAAGCGATTTTTAGATTCCCCTAAAAACTTGCAGAGGATCTGATTTGATTGTTATTAATTGCAGATACATGTGCATATAAGTGTTGTCGATTTTGCTTTCACGAAGACAAAGACTTTCCTGTAGGTGGCATTGGCTGTGTTTATCATCCTGTTGATGCTAAATTTTTCTTAGCATAGGCAAAGCCATTGTAAAGTATGTCCAAATAGTCAATACTACTGATATTTTTAAGTGAGATGATATTCATGCTAACCGTGTTTTAGGACTCATTTCGGGGGAGGACACTTATATCCACCACACCATGGGTTCAGAGAGTTGGTTTCAAAGGTGTAAGGATTACGTAGGTTGGTACGAAAGTTATGGTTTGAACCAACTCTTCAAACCCCTGGTTTAGTGGATATATAAGGTTGCTTGTCCCCCAAAAGTAGCTCAGATCATGGTTCATCCTAAATTCACAGGTAACTTGCTCTTGCCACAGGGTATTCCTAAGCTTAATACCCTAAGCTTAACATGCAGTCGTACGGAAAGTAATGTCAATATAAATTCCCTTAATAGACCTGAACTCATCTGAACTTAACTGGAGTGAACTTATAAGAGCTGAAATTAAGTCCAAAAGAACAAGGTCTAACGGTAGGATAAGTTCCAGTTGGTTTAGCCTACTAGCTTGAATGCGGGATATTTTGACCTAGTGCTGGTGGCACATGGTTTGTTTGATTTATTCTACATTAGAACATATACAGGCTCTTGGTATATTAGGTGCATAATCGAGACCAGAATCCGGGAAGTGAGAGCGGAGGCTTTATGCTTCTACAGCTGATACACACTCGACTATCTTTGCTCCTCTTTGTTTAGCCATGTAGATTCCATATGGTGCATCAACTCCTGCAACAAAACATTAGCAAACCCAGTAGTAATGTAACTTGTTTTAGTTGTTTACGTCATCTCTGAAGGCTCTATACCCTGACATTGTCCATTCGATAATGCAACGGTTTTTAATTCCTTACTGCGAGGGGCAAATTCAAATACACGCATAGCACCGCGCAAAGGACAAGGAGACGTTCATAATAACACCCAAATGCTTTTGTAAGGTAGTTTTATATATTTGCAAAATATTAATTTCTGTTTTTCAAGTGAGATTGCCGAATGATTTGAAGCTGTACAAATTTGCAATAAGAAGTGAAAGGCAAGCCCCTTGCCATTGTAGATATATCTCTTTCTTATCCTCTCATCACGCTTTCGAGTTGGATTTCGATTTCTAGTGAAGTCCTGACATTTGGAAATATCGGAACCTTTTATAGCCCCGAAAATACAACATTCTGATTATGATTTCTTTCTTTGTCACTACAGAGTACAGGTCTATGTAAAGCATGAAACATTCCGAGTTCTGACGCACCCCCATCTTTTTTGTTAACCGTTGTTCATAACTCTGTACAGCAGGGAAATGTTGGAGACTGAATATTAATTGGTAGGCCAAAGGCATGAAAATAGTAAAATCTAAACAAACAAAGACGGTCACAACTCACAGCTCACAAGAAGAAGCCGACACCGGCCAAAGAATTTAAATACCGATATTGGAAAAGTGGACATGCACGGCGAAAACACAGAAGAAGTCGTAACCCAACTGTAAAGACAGAGGACCTATGTACGATAGGAGTGTGCCTACTCTCGTACCACGGAAAACAAAACAAAAAATCAATCAATCAACAGAAACCATATGCTGGAAATTAGAGCAGAAACAGCGAAAATCGCAACTGTCACTAAGACAAAACAGAAACCTTGTTCTTGTAAATTGTAATGTTTACACTCAAGTAGCCATCATTTCTCAGCCTCCATTGTTTATCATTAAGCGTAGAAGCAGCAACACACATATTTCTAACAGGCTCCTAAGTCCAAGTTCATCTATGTCGATTGATCGCAATGGTTTTGTAATCCTTGCGGCAATTTGGTAAATAACTACGATCAGCCAACATATGATGTATTACAAACTCAAGACAATTACCATCAACAGCAACAAAACAGCAAAGCAGGGGATCTTCCTACGATCATCTCATACGAGTTACTTTACCTTTAAAAAGCTAGGATCTATAATTTATACTATCTCCTCCATTTTAGAACCATTGCACAACATCAAGCTCTCGGAATACTTAAACAGTTCTACATGACGGCTCATAGATTTTCCAAGTAACTTCACTTGGCAAGTAGTAATATTATAGGAGTTCTTCTGATAAACAAGACGGCCACCATCACTCTCACAATATAATACCCTTTTTGTTTTCGATCCCATAAAATAGAACAAGTTAAAACCATCTTTACTTGAAGGACCTGAAAACCATAGAGTCCACTCTCTCTTTCCGCTCTGCTGTTTCAACACCCATATTTTGAAACTAACGGGAGAAATGCAGAAAGTCGCTAGCGACTCCCCAAGAAGAAACAAAGACCTTGAAATAGTATCTACTTCATCCAACGCAACTGGCAGTTCCAAAAAGGTGAAACTTTCCGTATCAAAATCAAGGGAAACAAGATGAGTCGGTTTACAACCTTGATTACTAGGATCCCAATATGGATCCTTTCCGAGCCAGTGAGCTGCCCCCTCACAGAAATAATAAGGCCCAAACAAATGCTTAGAAGACAAACAGTTAATGTTGAGACCATTATCCCTAGCCGCCCATCGCTGATCACTGAGTGTGTAAACCATAACATCCATCTTTTCAATCCCTACACCCGTGTATCTTTCAAATGCGATTGCAATGACTTTATAATCTCTACTATTAGCCGCAAATCCAAGCACAAAGGTATAATAATGGTAACTCAAATACGTAAGAAGAGGGCACTTGGAGAGTGACAATGATTTTCTATTACTCGGGTTACATAATATCAACCTACCATAGGTGAAACCTTCAGAGTGGCAAACCAAAAGCAGAGAATCACAAATTCCATGAAGATAGTAGCTTTCATTGCTTTTGTAGATGTAACCAATTTTTCGAAGTGTATCGGTCTTACGAAGTGTCAACAAGTATCCACAGTTTCCACCTGGTCCCAAACACTCGAGAGCTAATAACTTAATCGAGTTTGAGTTTTTGTTGCAAAATTCACGATGCATTGAAACAAAATTAGGGTTATCGATGATAGAGCACCAAGATTTGCATACGCACCTGAATCTCAACACGCTTTTAACGGGCAAATTTGCGAGAATTTGGGTCAATATTTCTGGTGGTATGTAGTTATTTGAAGTTGCATTACACATCTTCATCTTCATCTTCCTGCGATTCATTTTCGAGCAAATAGAGGTTTTTTCAGATGAAACCCTAGGTTTTTTAGTAATTGGGTGAAGTTACGTGTTTAGAAAACGATGCTCTTTTATGAATTTCGTATTTTGATTATCACAAACGATTGTATAACAGCACTTTATGCATACGACTAGCTAGACTAGCGAGTTTTATGTTATGAGACGGTTTAATATGATTATTTAGAGACGGTTTAATATCCACCCTATATATAAAAGCTGAGTTTTTTCCAGCATTCCTATTGGCTGGAAAAAAACTCACTTTTTCCTCCTTTTTTATGGCAAGTGGGACCCACGACAGTTTACATAACAATTAATTACCCTCTCTCCTCTCCACACCAATTATCTATAATATGACATTACCTAAGAGTATAAATTTGTGATAAAAAAATTAAGAGAAACAAAACTTTTTTCTAAAATTAAATTTGATGTGGTAAATAACAGTTTCAAACACATTAAATAGAATTAATAATTCAAAAGTTCCTTCTAAATATAAATTATTAACAATCGATTATAATTTATCCATGATTATCAAATAGTGATCAATAAAATATATGAAAATTAGTATACTACTCCGATGTATTATGGAAAAGGTGTAAAATCAGTTTTGTGAATGTAGGATACTTTTACCAGTTTAATAAAAAAATATAGAAAATGAAAAAAAAGTCACCATTTGTAGATTTTATTTTTTTAAAAAAAAATTAAAGGGAAAAAAAACATTTAGACCAAATATTACAAGAATCCTCATGCAATTACAAGAAACATGACTAATTTGACGCCGGGTCGAGCAGGATTGCACCAACCATTGTTGGGTCTTGCTGAAAAGTACAACCAACGAGCTTTAACGGGATGTCAGTTGTACAATCGTGGAGATATGAATGAATTGATTAAATCAAACAACTAAACAAGCAATTATGATTGAGGTATGGAGGAGGTGAACTGTAAACATATTTGATATATTAGTAAAATTAAAGGAGGCGGCTAGAGACGAGAGAAATACAAAGGGTTTGGTAATGAGAGTTAAGCTTTGTGGACTTATTAGCTCTAAAACGAGACAATGTATACTGGGATGTTTGGGTAATGAGCTGAGTATTTCAATTTGTGTTGTAGTCATCCCAATCTTTACCCAAAATTACGGTCGGTGTGTGTCACGTACAATCAATAGAAAAAGTGACAACTTTTTTTTTAATTAGTAATCACTTTATATGGCTAGAAAATGATCTATTTTTTTTTTTAAAGTGATCACTATTTATCCAAAAATGATTAGTATTGACTAAAAAGTGGTCACATTTTGCAAAAAATAACGCGGGATACGACCTTCGAATCTAATAATTAATCAATGCACTATTTATACTCATACTTAAATCAACTTATGTATGACATCAAACTCTAAAAAAATACGCATTTGGCTACAGTTTAGGTTTATTTTATCATGAGAGAAAATAAAGTAAACATAAATTATTGACTTGGATGAAAATATATAATCCTAAAATTTTTAGTATATGAAATAATAAAAATATAACAGTTAAAATAAATTTAAGCATTACAATGTATAAGGTAAATATTCGTTTTTTTTTTCCATAAAAGTAGCATACCCTTAGTTTTTATATATATATTTTTTTTTACAAAATTTATCTTTTAGAATTCAAGATAATAATATACTTCATCCATTTTTTTTAATTATCTTTCAATTTCTCTATATAATATGAGAAGTATTTTTTTTTGAAGTGAGAAGATAAAAAAATGAAGGATATATATATTAATTATTTATTTAGTACATTCATGATCATTATAAAGTTTACCAAATTTTCTCAATATGATCGATGTGACGTTAACTGTGTGACTAAGGTCCTAATTTTGCAAATGATAGCATTCAAATAACACATCCATTATTTGGTAACGACATTATAAATATCAAACAATATTCATGTTTCACTTTAAGATAATACCGAGTTATTTTAAACAAAGTTAAACAAATAACTGGGACGAAGATAAAAGTGTATTACTACATTTTGCCCAATTAAAAAATTTAGATTTTAGAGTACACCTTACTTTTAAACTTTATAATATCAATTATGAAAATACAATCCGTGCATTTTTGCACGGGCATAAAACTAGTGATTATTTATAAAACGGTTTTTTGTGTGTGTGTGTGTTTTAATCCTATTAAGTCGTATTAAGTCCATTTTTTTTACTAATAACACCTATTTTTGAGGGTAATCCTCATCATCCACACTTATTTACATTTTATTGACGGTTTTTCTAATTTATCGTCTTGTTTACGTTATATCGATTCTCTTTTATAAATAATGACCAAACTATTCTTATTATTACACGCTCATCTAAAATACTCTACAAAGAAAATTCACCAGTCCCCAATTTAATTCAACAAGTCAATTGATACTTCTCAAATCTAGGGTTCTTCATTTTTTTTTCGGGGCAACTTCAATCATGTTATCCCTATTTTTTCTTTTCTATTTCGGTAGAGTGTATGAATCTGCATAAAGTAGTTGAGACGTTGCTGGAAAGAACCGATTTTTTCTTCGAAGTGGGAAAAGCACAACTCACTCGCGACCTTTACCTTGGGGCGGTCCTTGCTGCCTCTCTACTTACTATACAACTAAATCCTTACCACTTCAAATTTGAACTTGATCGTTGAGACTTTGCTAACTGGAATTGAGAAAAGTTAGAAGAGGACGTTTCTTCTTGTCAGCTTGTAAAACGGCTTTTCTTCTTGAACAAGGGTAACACGAAAATGAGATAAAGGATCTGCTCTAAGAAAATTAGAACTGAGCAAGTTTAGACCCGAATCGGACCATTTGTTCTGGACCTATCCCAGACAAGATCCATTCAGCCATTTCTTCAGTCCTCGTCTTTTGATGTTCCTGTTTTCGATCCGGACCGAATGGACTGAAATTTAGGTGTTCCGTGACAATTATTGAAACTTTGTAAAGTAATCAAATACGGAGTATTTTTTTGAGTTGACAATTATCAAAACTTTATAAAGTAACCAAGTCCCTCCTAGCAAATTCTATGTGCTTTTTCACTTGATAAATACTCCGTAATAAGAACTCGTAACAATCTCAGATAACATTTTTCTAATTGGCCATATACTCAGAATATTGTTTTCAATATCTATTATCGAAAAGTAAAAGCCTTGCATAATAGAGTTTTGAAAATTTCTAACTAATCCAATGCACCTAAAGAAAAGAACTCAAAAATCAGTCACAAATACTCCTAGTTTGAAGAACAAATGAGAGGAGTTTCAGCTTAAGTAGCCGCTGCTGTCGAAGCTAAAATTGCAGGATCTGGGAGAGGTTAAAGATCAACCAATTTCTGTAGAAGAGGTGCGAAGGTGTGTGCTAATTGCTCGCTGCTAGGGAATCGGATTCATATGCGCATTTTTTATTCTATCCTATTGTTATCCCTGTCAAACTGTTAATGTATGCATCCATCGTCATATTCCGAGGTTAATATCCTGATTATCTACCGAGTAGTAATTAAAGATTACACCTCAGTTCAACAGAAGTAGGCCCGAGGTAACTCGAAAAACAGCAATACCACTAACCAACCATAACAGCAACTACAAAATGGACATTAAAATTAAACATGAACAATAGGTTCGGAATAGATAGTGTATACTTCTAGCTAATCAAACAGCAAAATGAATAACGAGTAGCGGCTGAATGAACAGCAAACAGTAGGGAGTGCTGCAAGCTGCAATCAAAATCCGTCAACATACTTTAGAGTCCTAATTTTCAATCCCGTTAAAGATTCACGCATCAGTTAAGCAAAGGCATGTCATCAGAGACAGCAAAAGAACTGAGGGTCTTCCCACAATCATCCATACCAGTTAGTTCACAATTGCTTTGATTGGTTTCGTTGCGCAGCACCAAGCTCTCATAATACGGTGCCAGATCTACATCAAAGCTCATAGATTTCCCAATCTGCCGTACTTGGCAAGTAGCAATATTATAGGACTTATTCAAATAAACAAGAAAGCCACCATCACCGTCACAATAAATAACCCTTTGTGGCGTTGATCCCATACAGTCGAACAAATCAAAACCAACGCTGCTAGAACGACCTGAAAACCGTAGAGTCCACTTCTTCTTTCCACTCTCCTGTTTCAACACCCATATTTTCAATGTAACCGGAGTGATGCAGAAAAATGCTAGTGACTTACCAAGAAGGAACAAAGACCCTGAAGTAGTATCTATATCATCCAACGAAGCCGGCAGTTCCAAAAAGGTAAACTTTTCCGAATCAAAATCAAGGGAAACAAGATGAGTCAGGACTATCAAATTTATTCCTCGTATTCCCATCTGGAGCATTTCCAAGCCAGTGAGCTTCCCCATCACAGAAATAATACGGCCCAAACAAATTCTTAAACGACAAATGGTCGATATTGAACACATTATCCCTGACAGCCCATTTTTGATCACTAAGTGTATAAACTGCAACACGCATTTCTGGAACCTCGACACCCATAATGCATTTAAACGCGATTGCAATGATTTTATAATCCTGACTATGAAGCGCAAATCCAAGTACAAAACAAGGCACGTACCCTTCAGATAGAAGAAGGGGACAAGGAGGAAGTAGCAATGATTTTCTAATACTTGGATTACATAATTTCATCACTTTATACATGCAGTTTCGAGTGCGGCTTAATAAAAGCAAAGAATGACATGCTCCATAAATATCGTTCTTTTCAGAATTCTCAAAAATTAGGTCAATGTTTTCAGGATTGTGAGCGTCACGAAGTGTCAACAAGGATTCTCCGTTTCGATTGAGACCTAATCTTTCGAGAGATAATAATTTACCCGGGTTCGAATGGTTATTGTTGCAAAGTTTAAAATGCAAGTCGACAAAATGAGGGTGATCGATAATAGAGCACCAAGATTTGCATACGCACCTGAATTTTAATACGGTTTTAACCGGCAGGCTTGCGAGAACAAAAGAAAACACTTCGGGGGGTATGTAATCATTTAATGATATGTTCGAAAACTTCATTTTGCTGCAACTCATTTTTCTCCAATTGATTGACGATGTACGTACTGAAAGAGGGGTGATAGGAAATCTAGGGTTTTTTGCGAAGTAAACTCCTGCCTCTAGGATTATTATATACTCCTACCGGTAAACCCTAAGTCTTTTTGAATTCTAATATTTAATTTTTTTCGTAAGAAGTATTTATTTATTTATTTATCTCGACTTATTTTTTATTTCGTCAATTTATTAATAGTTGATTGGACAATGATCGGGCAATGACGTTGTTACAGTTCATAGATTATGCATAAGAGGTAGTACGTCTTAATTGTGTATTTTACAAATTCAGACTTACAACAATCTTTTCTGACCAACCTTACTCTACACAACAATCTATCAAACATAAAGCCACCTTTTACCATCATTTTGACAACCCTTGTACAACATGTACTCCCAACTTTCCAACGAGTCCAAGAACACCTCAAATCGACTTGGTTTGCTATCTCAAACATCAACTGAAGTCGATCACCACATTGCAAGTGGTCAAGTTCTGGCCAAAATGTCGAGTCCTCTGCCCAAAATATCGTGTTTAACAAAAAAAATATTAAAGGTTGTGTTTCACAAACTTTTTTTAAAGGTGGTGTTTCGAATTTCGCGTTTTGTAAAGGTGGGTTTGACAAAAAAAAACATTTTATAACTTTGAACATTTATATGGCACCAAAGGATAGTATAGTACACCTACTACTAGGGCTGGTCAACCGGTCGGGTCGGGCTGGTTTGGAGGTGGGTCGGGCTAGGGGTGAGGGTCCCGAAACCAGCCTTAAGCGGGGACGGGCCAGGCCGAGAAATGAAGACTTGAGAGGCGGGCTTTAATTTGGAGGGCCTATGGTGGGCTGGGTGTGGGGGACCCAGACCATGCTCCAGGTTTGGGCGGGCAGGTAGAGTCGGGCTGGGGGCGGCCTAGGTGGTCCGAGTAAATGGTGACCCCTTGTACGGGTCGGGCGGGCCCGTCTTTTGACCAACCCTACCCATTACCATGTCAAGCATGAAACATTCTACGGCGGCATTATAATTATGATTTCTTTCTTTGTTACTCTAGGCATGACAGAACAATTCACTACAGGTACATGTCAAGCATGAAACATTCTACGGCGGCCCGATCTTGAGGCACTGTGGTCATATTGTGAAGCACCTTATCTCGTAATAATGCGCGGAGCCGTTGAGACACCGTGATCATATTGTTATTATTGTAAAGCACATTAAAATTCCCAAAGTAGTCATTCATTCAAAAAAAAAAAACAAGAAATTTCAATAGAGAGCATTAACATTAACAACATCCTGAAGACTCTGAAGAATAAAACGAGACCTTGAAGTATAGTATCTATGTCAATTGTCATCCAACGCAGTTGGCAGTTCCAAAAGGTGAATTTTTCCGAATCAAAATCAAGGGAAACAAGATGAGTCGGATTATCAAATTGATTACTGTAAGGCTTAAACAATCGCTTAAAGGATGAATAGTCGATATTGAGGCCATTATCTTTGACATCCCATTGCGGATCACTAAGTCTGTAAACTACGACACGCATCTCCAGGACCTCAATACCATGAGGTTGTTAAAATGCGTTTACGATGATTTTATAATCCTCACTACGAGTCACGAATCTAAAAACAACAGTAAGCGTGTACCCGTCACAGGGAAGAAGGGGACAAGGAGGAAGTATTAATGAGTTAATGACTTGTTTTTTGTGTTCAAATGAGCGCACTATGTCACGGGTGAGAATTGAACTCAAATTTCGTGGTTGGGATAAGAGTGCTCTTTGACTTGTTAAGACTAGGATTATATAATCACACTCACAAATTCTCATTTGTGACGGGGTGGCTCTCCTCACAAAGAGCAAGTGGGGAGGCAAGTGGGGGACTAATGGATCCCCTCACTTGCCCCCCCACCTGTTCTTTGTGAGGGGAGCTTGGCCCGTCACACCCGTCGCAAGTAAGACTTACTCAATCTCATAAGTCATTTCTTTAAATAAACACAGTTTTGAGAGCGGCTTAATAAAAGCAAAGAATAACACGTTCCATAATTATCGTACTTTTCAGAACTCTTAAAAATCAGATCGCCGATATCAAGAATGTCAGCCTATATAGTACTTTTCAGAACTCTTGATGTCAAATCCTCGGCTCCGTATCCTTTGCACAACACCAAGCTCTCCAAATACGTTTCTAAATTATGTCTACCGTACAAATATCTACCAGTCATCCGAACTTGGCCACGAACGATATAAAACAAGGACGACTTTCCAATGATAAAAAATCTGCCATCACTTGGTGTCTCCAGAGGGAGGGTGAAAATACCATAATTATCCCAGCTTAAATTCCCGGAATACCACAGACTCCACACCTCCTGTTCCATCACCCATATGCGCACAGTTTCATGAAAAGGACTAAAAATCGCAAGTGACTCCCCAAGACTGAACACAATATTCGATTCATCCTGTTTCAGCTCTGAAGCAAATGGGAGTTCCGAGTAGGTAAATTTTTCCAAATCAAAGTCAAGAGAAACGAGATGGGTTAATCCATAGCTATCAGGGTTATACGGGTCCTTTCCTATCAAGCTTTCGATACAATTGTTTGAAACATGCGAGAAAAGTACCAACCACTGATATTCAGGTCATGATTATTTCTCAATCTCCATTGTTGGTCGTTAAGCGTATAAACTGCAAAACATATATTTCTAACAAGTGTCGTCGTCCTTACTTCATCTACTTCGAATGATATCGCAATGATTTTGTAATCCTTACTGTCATTTGCGTATCCTAATAGATACACAACACGGCTGGACCAATCGCAAGAAAGCGGGCAAAGGGGAATTGTCAATGATTTTCTAATACTAGGGTTCCAAAGTCTCAATCCCTTCGAGTGACTCATTAAAAGCAGCCCATTACATTTTCCTAAAAGAGAATAATTTTGAGAACCTCTGAAAATTTCAGCAGATTTTCTAAGTGTGTTACCCTGACGAACTGTCAGTAAGCATCCTTCATAACCACAGTGTCTCAACCTCTCGAAAGCCAATAATTGTGTACTGTCAATATTAGTTTTGCAGAGTTTATAATGCATAGAAACAAAATCAGGGTGATCAATGACGGAGCACCAAGTTTTACAGACGCACCTGAATCGAACCAGAGTTTTCACCGGCAATATCACAAATATTTGAAATAATAATTCAGGTGGAATGTAATTTAATTTCCGCAATGATTTCATCTTCTTCCTCTTTTTGGCTATCTCCATGAGATTAGCGATGATGAGCGGAGTGAAACGATAGTTTTCTAATGGATGAACACCTAGGTTAAATTTAGTCAAATTTTGAAGAGTCAATGACTCAATGCTTTAGGCCTTGAACGAGTTGCTAGGTAAAAGTTGACCCAACCCGAATTACAATGAAATCGGTCTTATAGAGCCCGAAAACTAGATGAGTCAAATCCAAACCGACCTGACCAGAGGTTATTCCGATTACCGGTGGTTACCTTATTTGTCCCACCCAAATTTGACATGTATTGACTCAACTTAATTGATGGTCAAATAACACCAATTGACATTCACATTAGCTAATCACTTAAAACTAGGATATAAATATGTATGTAAATTGTTTTAACATGAAATTATTTATTCGAAAATAGACACGATAAATTACTTTTTCACATACGAATTTTACTCTTTCACATACATTTTTTTCATAAACTTTCTATATGCTACCATTTTCCTAAAACACAATCTCCCTTTCTTTTTCTAAACTTAATCTAAATCAATTTTTTCCCAAACTTAATCAAATTGATTCTCCTCTAAACATCTAATCTTAAATCAAATTTTTTAAAAAAATGGATTATAACTCTCCATGAATTAATTTTATTTTATTGCAATTATGAATATATTTTTTTAAACAATTCAATAGGATAGTAGTAGATGGTGGTTACGGTTCATGGGTGGTGGTTAGGGTTATGGGTGGTATGAGTGTCGACGGCCACTCAGTCAACTGGCCGGTGTAGAGGCGATGATTTGGCCGGACTAGGGGGCGGGGGAGAGAGAAAATGCTGGAGCAGGGGGAGGGGGAACGGCCGAAGCATGGAGAGGAGGAGGGGTAGGGCGAACGACCGGAGCTGGTGGTGGTGGTAGGCTGGTGGTTGCCTGGTGGTGGTGGTTAGGAAAAGGAAAGGGGGGGGGGGGGGGGGGGGGGGGTCTGTGTCACGTTTTTAAAAAAAAATTGGTTTTTTTGTTTTTAAAATACTTGTTTATATGTTTTCTTTTAAAAAAAATATTAACTATAGTAATTTATTTCCGTCGGTGGGTCCGACGTCAGTGGGTCGACCGTCGGTGGGTCAGTCGACTGTGGAGTGGGGGAAGGGAGGAAAAAATTAATTGGGGGAGTAAATGAAAAAATGACAAGGGTAGTATGGTAAAAGTCGTATGTGAAAGAGTAAAATCCGTATGTGAAAAAGCACGTCCCAATATATTATGGTCAAAAAATGAATGGAACCGCGCTCAATGATACTGGGTCTACCTACCCGATTGTAAAAAAAAAAAGTACTCGCCTGAGTCGCTTCGAATTTTCAGTTGATGATGAGCCGACCTAGCGATGATTCAATATGTATTGTAATTTCAAAAACCAACCCGGTTTGTTATCGAGTTGATATAACCCGGAGCCCGATATGACTTAACTCGAACCCAATATATATGACCTACTTGCTTTGCTTTTTTAGAGTTAATGTTGCTGAATTGAACTCTTAAGAGCCGAACCTTGTGTTTTTCTTGGGATTCCGGACAATCATCGTGGATATAAATGCTAATATGCTACGGAGTATGATATAAAAAAAATCAAATTAGTTGTCACGTCATCTTCGATGAGTCCCGCTTTCTCTTTGCTAAACACACCTATCTCGCTTGCCCGACGATGAATTTCATTATGTAATAGCTCACTCTAGTGTCCTTCGACATGTCTTCCACAACCCCGTTGGGACCCTCAACCGTCTAGCACTCCATCTGCATCATCAACTCGTGGCCAACCTATTGCTACACCTCCCACGTCCCCTGACGCGAGCCCTCTGAAACCAAACATTGACCACTCACATTCCTCCCATGTGTCATCTCTGGTTACTAATGTTTCTATGGTCTCTAAATCCGTTACACGCGGCGATAATGGCATACATAAACCAAAACCTATCTTTCATCTTCATTCAACTGTAGCCATCTCACCATTACCTTGTAATCCGTGTCTGCACTTGGAAATTGTCATGGACGATGATGAGTATAATGCTATTATTAACATTAAGACTTGAAGATTAGTCGCACGCCCTTCTCATGTGAGTGTTATTTGCTCTATGTGCATTTTTTTTGTAATAAATTCAAATTTGGGTGTTCGTTTGAGAGTGATAACACTCATTTTGTAGGTGATGAAAAGACTCAGCAGGTCGGTATTGATTGCAGTGAAATGTTTAATCGGCCTGGTTTCTACAAATCGCACCGTTCTAAGACTTGCTCTTGCACATGGTTGAGCCATCAATCAACTGGACGTGATAAATGCACTCTTACATGGTGACCTTCATGAAACCATCTATATGCATTAGCCATTGGGATATCAGGATCCTCGAATTCCGGACTATGTCCGTCTTCTCAACAATTCACTTTATGGTGTGAAACAAGCATCCCATGCTTGGCATACACGATTTGCGAACTATGCCACCACAATGCATATCACACATAGCAAATGTGATCAGTCATTATTTATCTACAAAGACGGGTCTGACATGGCATGTAGATGACTTTGTTCTTACCGCATCTTCGGACTATTTGTATCGGACCACTATGGGTCGACTAATATTTTGAGACGTTGCAAGACGCATTCATGATAAAACGGCAGAGATCAAGTCATAAATACTGACGAGCACTTTCAAAACAAGACTGCATTTACCAAATTTGATACAAATTTCCTTGCCTATTGCTTATCTCAAATACTATAAGAGCTTACTTTTGAAGAGTAACTTAACCAAATTCGATACAAGTTTCCTTGCCTATTGCTCATCTCAAGTACATCTTTTGTACTCTCTCCGTCCCGGTGAATTGTTGCCCTTTCATTTTGGCACAAAGACCCAGGAAAGAGTGGTGGACCATTTGTGGTTCCACTTAGTGGATGACAAGTGGATAATAGTCCCATTGGGTGATCAAATTACTCATACAAAACCTTGTTAATATAGAAAGAACAACATTTCATTGAGACACCCTAAAAGAAATAGGACAACAATTGACTAGGACGGAGGGAGTAATACTCTATCATTCTTGAGATACAATAAACAAATGATTGGGACGGAGGGAGTAGTACCTTGCATTTTCCTGTGACAATTGATGATAAGTTATCAAGAAGAAAAGCTTGAAGGTTGACATATAATGCTTCACTTATGGAATCATCTATTGTGTTTCGCCAACGGGGTGTTGCAGTGAACGTCGTTCTCTATAAGAAAAGCGGGTCTTAAGGGAACTGGAGGAGTAACATAAGACTGATCAGCACACCATATCTGCTGGATATATAGACTACTTTATTGTCTATGGATGGGTCGGATACTCACATTTAAATTGTTGTGTGGAACACATTTTGAGCTTATTTTACGATTAACACGAAAAAAGTACTCGTATTAAATGATTATAAAGTACTACGAAGGAGTCCTTAACAAACAGAGATTTCAAACCAAATTAGTATAGTCATATGCATCATAAAGCAATGGTAAAAAACAAATGAACGGGATAGAAGGAGTAAATCAGCTAGGTACCATTGTTAGAGAAACCATAAAAGCAATTATTCTTTCTGAAGTTTGAAACCGTCTCATGACGAACAACTAAAATGAATAACTTTGCGACTTGCTTCCCGAACTTTTGGACCAGCTCTTCGCGACATCTTAAAATACACCCCTGCAAAATCAATCTCACCTTGTATCGAAACCAATGGAAGCTCGTTGAATACCTTACACAAGTCTAATTCCATTCTCTTTTCACGCTCTACACATCCCAATTTGCAATATTTATCACCAATTAACTTAAAATTGAATTTCTCTGAAGCAATGGTGCTGCCAAATAACAAGTGCTCAAGTAGTGCTAAGAAAGATTTTACAGGCCTGCAACGTTCGGGCAAGAAGTATTCGATCTCTATTCGCTTGACAACCCGTCGTAAGACATCATGCTTCGGGGGATCCAACTTCCACGTGCAATGTCTAGAAACATCTCCAAGTTTTATGATTAAGACGTCTAATGCAGGACACATCTCCGGTAATGACGTTGCTATCTCGATATTATAACACTTTCCCATATTTAGTGTAAGCCGAGTTACATTACTGAGAACATTAGAGATGTAAGGTAGTTGTACCAAAACATCCAAATAAAGAAACCTGACATTAGAAATCGCTTTGTAGAATTTTATCATCAGCCCCTTTTCTTCATCAGTTAACCAACCCCAGTCATTATTTTTTATTATTGCTTCGCGCAACGCAACTGGTTCCTCCTCTAAACAAATAATTATAGTCTCGTCCCGACCAGAAACATTCAAATAATTTAATTTTGGGGCATTGATCACAACTCTGATTTTGTAATAGATATTCATTTGTATAGATAAACGCCTTAAATTTTGATGCGAATAGATCATGACATTGACGTCAATATCGCTATCCTCAAATATTAAAGACAAATCTTCGAGTGATGAACACGTCTTGATCAATTTTTCTATGCTTTCGTGTTGCGAACCACAAAAGCTAAGCTTCAGCTTCCTCAAATTGGGAAGAATAACTGAATCACCGTCGTTAGGAAGTTCCCAACCAAACGCTTGGTCCAACTCGACTGATATCAGCGAGCGTGTTTGAAAAATACAAGACGGCAATATAGGATTACAACGACCGCTATAAGACGGCCATATTAGCTTGAGTTCACGAACGTTGCGGTAACAAATTTGTTGAAGCCAAGAATAATCGATATTCCACAAATCCGGAAGACACCCGTCTAATTCGAGGAGGAAACTATGGATGGACGGTGACTTAATTTGCATCATGATGTTACGAAAAACAGAAGAAAAAATTGGAATAGGCACCCCTGATCTACGTCGTCTGTTGCTTAACTTGACGGAGGTTATGTTTATCCAAAGACTACGCCATCGACGAGATAACGAACCGGTAACAACAGCTGATGAGAGAGGTAGGTAAGAAATAATTTCGATAAGAATGTCGTCTGCGAGGGTACTCAGCCGATCGTCTCCTCGAACTCCGCCTTCCGGGTTGCTATTTGATCTCCGTCTCTTGGCTGCTTTACCTTTGACGGCCATTGATAAGGTAAGACGTCTGGGATTTAAGGGTTTGCTTTTTTTTTTTTGCAAGATTTGTTAGTGTTTTGGTTGTGATTTCATTATTTTCTTGGTTACTTCTTTGTTTATTTATAGCTGCAAAATTTGTTACTTTATGGCCCAAAGAGCATCATGAATAGTTTTGGCCAATGTGTGTTAACATTCCCTTTATATACACGAGTAACGATTGTACCGAAAAAAAAATATACAAGTAACGCAACATTTTTCCGTCAACTCTTCAATAAGACCGTCTTAGAAAGAGGTGAACCCAAAATAGAAATTGCTTAAAAGTGAATCCTTTGTATTTCTTTGATATCGTTTATAATTTAATTTAAATGGTCTAGTTAAGGTAAATATATTTTTTTGACCTAGATATGGTTAATTGAGACAAGATTTTCAAGAAATGGCTATTTGGCGAATACTTTCTAAAAAATGGTTAACTTTTGAAAAAAAGATAACCCCACATTTATCCGTCTTAATTAGAGCTGGCAAGTCTGACCCGACCCGAGTGACCCGACCCGAAACCTGAGCAAAACCGACCCGACCCGACCCGAGAATACTGCAACCCGAAACCGACCCGACCCGATGACGACCCGTAACCCGTTGACGACCCGACCCGAAACCTGAGCAAAACCGACCCGACCCGACCCGAGAATACTGCAATCCGAAACCGACCCGACCCGACCCGACCCGAACCCGACCCGACATTGACCTGACCCAATATTGACCCGATTAAATTGACGCTCTGACAATTATTAACCTTAATAATGATCAAAATGAAAGTGATTTATTGTTTAAATTGATATGTTTGACTTAATAATGAATTAATTAAACCAAATAATAATTTAAAACTAGATTTAATAAAAAAAAATATTGAAATATTGCGAAAAAATAACCGGACCCGATTACGACCCGACTCAAACCCGACCCGACCCGACCCGATGTATCATTTGACCCGAAAATGACCCGACCCGACCTGGCCCGAACCCGACCCGACCCGAAAGGGTTGTCTGACCTGATACGACCCGAACCCGATACGACCCGAACCCGACATGACCCGACCCAAACCCGACCCGACTGACCCGATTGCCACCCCTAGTCTTAATTACATCTCCATAAGAGAGGCTTAATTCGTAAAATTGATATATTATAAGACGATTTTGAATATTATAAGACGATTTTATAAAAGTTCTCGTAAGATAATTTCTCAATTGCCGATTAGCTGAACGAAATACTAAAAACGTAGAGCAAGGCAGAGCAGCAATTGAGTAATTGACTACTGTATTGCCTTACAAGTTTAATCGTTTCCAATGATACATATTACATCCAAATAGAACACAAAATGACAGGTTCCTTATCTAACATTCTGCAGTTTTTCTATTCAATCATAGTTCATAATTCAATTACTTAAGAATCCAAATCCATAGATTTTCTGATTCCTGTCTCTAGTTCTAATGTGTTTTTTGGATGTTCAACTAAGTCGGAATCATCATTATCATTATATATCTAAAATGGAAGTACCGCGTGAGAATTCCCCTTTATTCGGAGTGGAACAAGCCTCCTTACTGTGACAACTTCGACATTCAGACACGTTTCTAGCAGCGGGGAGTAATTGATTTGCAATGGTTTTCACAATCCCTGTGTATCAACAATCAACAATAGTCGTCGAAGGAGGGTCCAAACATCTCTTTCTAAAAGATTTCATGGCTTTGTTGTAATGTAGAGTACTTAACAAATTACAGAAAACCTCATACTACCAAAAGTATACATTAAGCTTAGTCTCTTTGTTTTGTCCTAGAAAGATATTTTGGTTGATCTAACTTTGGATGGTCTGTTATTTACTACCCCAGCGAATTGGTGATGCCGTCTTATCCTCGACTCCATATCCTTTGCACAGCACCAAGCTCTCATAATACCACACCAAGATTTCATAATACGGCCTCGGATCTAGATTAGGGTTCACAGGATTTCCAAGCCACCGCACTTGTCCCGTAGCAATATTATAGGATTTCTCCTGGTAAACAAGATAACCATCACCATCACCGTCAGCATCACCCGCACAATATAATATCTGGTTTGTTGGTAATCCCATACAACAGAACAAATCAAAACCATCTCTACTTGAAGGACCTGAAAACCATAAATTCCACTCCCTCTTTCGACTCTCCTGTTTCAGCACCCATATTCCTAAATGTTTAAAATAACTGCAGAAAAACGCTAATGACTCCCCAAGAAGAAACAGATACCTTGATGTATATTTTCCATCCAACGCATTTGGCAGTTCCAGATTGGTGAAACTTTCCGTATCAAAATCAAGAGAAACAAGATGAGTTCGTTTACCATCTCGATTACTGTTATCCTCACTTGGAGCCGTTCCAAGCCAGTGAGCTGCGCCATCACAGAAATTATAGGTCTCGAATAAATTCGTAGACAAAAAACCACAGTTGAAGACATTATCCCTGACAACCCATTGTTGATTACTAAGTGTGCAAACTGCAAGATGCATCTTTGGAGGTACTACACTTCCACTACGACTACGCGTAACATATGAGATTGCAATGACTTTAAAGTCCTTAATCTGAGGCGCGAATCCAAGTACATAAGTAGTGTCCCAGTCGAACCACGGTAAACGAGGGCAAGGGAGAAGTAGCACGGACTGTCTAATACTAGGGTTACATACTCTAATTTCTCTACACTTGTGGTTTGCTTTGAGACTTATTATAATCAAAGAATTACAACTTCCATGAAAAATGTATCTTTCAGAAATGGTAAAAATGTCACCAGTTTTACGAAAAGTGTCAGCCTTACGAAGTGTCAAGAAAGAATCTCTTTCTCCAATTACAGCTGAACGCTCAAGCACTAATAATTCACTCGATTTAAAGGTTTTGTGTTTGTTACACAGTTTGGAATGCAGGTTCACAAAATAAGGGTCATATATAATCGAGCACCAAGATTTACATACGCACCTGAATCTTAATACAGTTTTTGTCGGTAAATTTACGAGGATTCGGGTCAATACTTCAGGGGGTATGTGTACATTTGAAGATGGTTTCCTTGTTTTCATCTTCGTCTTCATGGTCTTTCTGTTATCCGATTGATATCAACGGAGTGAAAAGAGGTTTGTGCAATTGAACGCCACTAGGTATTTGGAGAACTTTTTTAGGTCTTTTGGTACAATCTCACATTCTCACTATATATGAAATTAGGTTTGATCAATCTCGGCTCGGAATTAGGTTTGACGACCGATTTATAGCAGAGCTTTGACCAAGTTGAGTCCGAGGATTCTACGAGCTGGCTTAGACCATTTACGGCTTTAATCAATATATATCTATCTATCTATCTATCTATCTATCTATCTTATTAAAGGAAGCTTTTTTCGAGCGATTATAGAGTCTCCAACTTTTCGAAAACACTTCAGCATTCCAAATTATACAAACTACCCATATAAATATATTCATGTATTTCCTACCACCTATAAAATACGGAATGTGATATACAACTATTCCATATTTCCATGTTCTCACAAAAATGGGGATGCACTACAACACCTAATAATATAATTAAATCTGAAAATTATAAAATTCTACCATGAAAGTTAGATTGGATAAAATTAATATACAGAAACCTAAACAAACACTATTACGTCAATATGTTTGTATATATATACATGTATTTTCATTCAAAAACTAATAATCACCACTTCATGTTATCTTGTTTTTATTTATGTTTCTTACTTTTGTTGTGTTTATTTATTTGAATCTTGTGGTTTATATTGTGTTTAAATCTTATTGTAACATTAGTCTACAAATACGTTGTTTTTGCTTTGAATCAAATTATTCACTAATGATTTTCTGACAAGTCTTATCTATTTTATGTGTAGTTTAACATATATTACTATGTATAATTCTGATGAAGATACAACGATCAATAAATTATTCGGTAAGGTCGCTTTTGAATTTTAACATAGAGTAGCATAAATGTATGTAGATAACTTTATTTTCTATGGAATTTCAATACATCTCAACTAACTTGGATTTAAGTTTGCATTAGTTTGTTGATTTTTTTCAGTAGTTAATTGAATATCACCTTTTTTTTAACTACTTCAATTAAAAGATTTTTTTTAGTATCATTAAGAGTCTCTCATATGAAAATCCGTACAATATTACATTGACGACATGGTCGACATCATCCAGATTAACGAAAGTGTTGTTTTTTTGTTTAGGCAAGAGTCCTTACCCAAAAAAAGAATTTGCACTTTCTACGACTAATAACTACTTCGTATTACTCTATATCAATATATAGTTCCTACTTCTCGCTTAGGAACATCAGATCGAGTTCGTATGAGGCCCTAACGATGTCACCTCCCCTAAATTACCTAGAACATAATATAAATGGGATCAATTTTAAAATGATTAAGACAGAGAGAGTATTGTTTTAGAGAGCTCTTAAAAATTTGTATTAATATGAAAATAATATAATTAGATTCGTGGTAAAAAAAATCTATATTTTTTAAATTAATTATTTTCCTAATAATATTATCAACTTTTCAATATTAAATTCATACATATATTTTCCAAGTTATGGTTGAACTCTTATATTTTGTTTATATATTTTAAATTAATTATTTTCCTAATAATATTATCAACTTTTTAGAAACTTTATAAATAAAAATTAAATTCATAACTATTATTTGTCCCACATTGGAAAATAATGTAGATGTGGTAAAAATATTACATATAAATAGTAGAATTATCCCACATCGAAAAAATAATAAAGTGGGTAATCCTATGATTATAAATAGAAGTCATCCTTAAACCTTATGTATCAACCCAAAATTTTTGAATCTCTTAAATATTATCTTAGAAATTTTTGAATCTCTTAAATATTATCTTAGAGATCTCTTACAAGTTTGTAGATGTGATGAATATACTATGTATAAATAGTAAAATTATCCCACGTCATAAAATTAACATAAGGTGAGTGATCCTATAATTAAATATAGGAATCATTCTTGGACCTTATATAACAAACTAAAATTTTTTAAGTCTCTTAAGTATTGTCTTAATTAGAGATTTCTTAAAAGATTGTGTATTATTATCTTCACAATTGTTAAATAAATTTACATCATCAAAAATTAATTTTAAAAGGTACTATTAAAAAAATTTAAGTATTTTAAAAATATATTATGAAGATAATACAATTAAATTCGCGGTGAAAAAAAACCCTGCAAAGTATAGAAACTCATATTATTTGCACATATTTGGTGTAATTTTTAGTATATTATTTGTCCTACATTGAAAAATAATGTAGGTGTGGTGAATATATTACCTATAAATAATAGAATTATCTCACGTCAGAAAATTATCATAAGGTGGATGATCTTATGATTACAAATAGGAATCATATTTGGAACTAAAGTTTCAACCCAAAATCTTTTGAGCCTCTTACATATTGTCTTACAAAACTCTTAAAATTTGTATTATAATTTTCACTATAGTGAAATTTACATCAATAAAAATTAATTTAGAAAAGTATCATAAATAATAATTTTGATGGTAAATAATTTAATGTGTTATTTGTCCTACATTGAAAAAAACAATGTAGGTATGGTGACTCTTGAATATATACTACGTATAAATATTAAAATTTGTTCCACATTAAAAGATTATCATAAGGTGAAGTGATCATAAATATGATCATCGCACGGGCTTTTAAACTATTTTTTTATATTGTTATGTTAATACATGACTTTAAAAATTTAATAAATGACATTTAAAATATTTTTTTTATTATTCTAATATTAATATAACAATTTAGTAACAGTTAATAAATAAATATTATATGAAAAAAGATGGTGTACTACTTAGTTTGTTATTAGTCCCACATTGAAGAATAATGTATTTGTGGTGAATATATTACTTATAAATTATAAATTGTCTCACATTGAAAAATTATTATAACATAGGGTGATCCTATGATTATAAATATGAGTCATCCTTGAACTTAGGTATAAACCTATAATTTTTTAAGTCTCTTAATTATTGTTATTGAGAGCTCTTAACAAAATGGAATTATAATAGTCACAATAGTTAAATTTACATTATTAAAAATTAATTTAGAAAATTATCATAAATAATAATTTTGATGATAAACTACTTAATGTGTAATTAGTATCACATTGAAAAATAATGTATTTGTGGAAAATATATATACTAAGTATGATTATAAATAGGAGTTATTTTAGTCTCTTAAGTATTAGTTTAATGAACCTTTAAAATTTTGTATTATTAACTCCACAATAGTGAAATTTACATCATCAAACTTAATTTTGTATTATATAAGTAATAATTTTGATGGTGTACTACTTAATAAGTTATTTATTTCACATTGAAATATAATACAAGTGTGGTAAATATATTACGTATAAATAGTATATTGTCTCACATGCATCAGAAAATTATCATAAGCTGGGGTGATCTTATAATTATAAATAAGATTCATCCTTGGAACTTAAATATCAACCCAAAAATCTTTTGAGTCTCTTAAATATTGTCTTAGAGAGCTCTTAAAAATTTGTATCCACATTAGTGAAACTTATATCATCAAAAATTAATTTAGGAAAATATCATTGAATAATAAAGTGAAAAATATTTTATTTATCAATATACATTTCCTATATTATATTCAAGTGGTGTTTATAATTTTTATATAAAATTTTTTAACATTCATTTCACAAAAAAAATATTGGGAAAATGAGTATCTTTCTACTTATTCACCCAAAATCTTTTGCATCTCTCAAGTATTATCTGACAGAGATCTTAAAAGTTTGTATTATTATCTTCACCTTAATGAAATTTAGGTCATCAAAATTGATGTAGGAAAGTATCATATATAATAATTTTAATGATAACTAAGAAAGTATGTTATTTGTCTCACATTGAAAAGTAATGTAAGTGTGGTGAATATATTATGTATAAATAGAAGAATTGTCCCACATCGGAGAAATATCAAAAGCTGGGATGATCACGCGATTATAATAAGAGTCGTCCTTGAAACTTAGAGATGAACCCAAAGTCCTTTAAATCTCTCAAATACTCCCTTCGTCCCGGTCATTTGTTTGCCTTTTTTTAAAGAGTATTTTAATCAAAGACAAACAAATGATTAAGACGGATAGAGTATTGTTTTAGAGAGCTCTTAAAATTTTGTATTAACTATGAAAATAATATAATTAGATTCGTGGTAAAAAAAATGCTATCATTACAGTATAGAATTTCATATTATTTGCATATACTTTGTGTAGTTTTACGTATGTTATATATCTCACATTGAAAAATAATGTATGTGTGGTGAATATACTAATAACTATAAATAGTAGAATTGCCCCATATCGAACAATTAGCATAAGGTGAGGTGATCAACCCAAAATCTTTTGAGTTTCTTAAACATTGTCTTAGAAAACTTAATTATTAGTTACTTTGGATTATTTTTCGAGTCATAATATAGATCAAATATAACTTGAGTCCCGACAAGGTTGGTAACATATGTTTAAAATAGAAGTTGAATCAATATATCAATATTATTTTTAAAAAAATTACGGAGTATATTTTATTATAATCTTAAAACTTCAAAAGTTAATTTTTATAAGTTAACTGTTATAGGAAAATTACGAAAATGACATTAACGTAGACCCGTGCATCGCACGGGCATGAAATCTAGTTGTATCTATACCAAATGTACAATTATACGGTGGGAATGTGTTTTTATTTTGTATGAAACCACATGGTCCTTAATCTGTCGGACTTTTAGAAGTACGAAAATTGTACCATTTAAATCGTATAAAATCAAACAATAAGAATCATATATAATGATGCAAATAGGCGAAGGGGAAAAGAATCATAGTATATAACATGAAATCCAAGTGAGATATTTTTGAAAATAATTTAGAAACATCCAAATATTGAAAATGTAGGGTATTTTAGGGTCGGAGGGAGTCATAAAGAGAAATATAGAGTACATTTATTTAGGAAAATGTTTAATACAGCTATGAGCCATGTATATAAGAATATTAAAATAGAAATTAATGCTTAATATTGTTATTAATTGCATTATTTTTTGTGCAATTTTGTCATCATTTCCTATATCCATACCACATTTAAAGGGTTTTAAGTTCTTAAATATAACCCTAAAGGCTGTATTTGACATTATCCATTTATTTATTCATGAAAAGATAAAACTGAAACATAAATAGAATACAGAATCTGATCACATACTCTTCACTCTGTCATGTAGACCTCATAAACAAGTCAATAAAATTGGGTCCGGGTTGTTTGGTACTTTGGTTGTGCAAGAATTCAGACAGACCGGCTCGGGTCATTTTGGCTTCAGTTCATTTTCGAGTGGGTTGCTATCAAATTATATGGGATAACGGTCAGTATGCGATAATAAACATTTTTGTCAGGTTGCATAGGTTCGGGTCAATTCGGATTTCGGGTCCACTGGTGCGGGTTGGGTTATTCGGGTGAGTCGGTTTGTAGTTCTACTGTCATGCATCCTTCTCCTGCTTCTTTACCCACAGAATCGTTAGAGAAAACACAAATTACATCGATTAAATTGAAATTAGTAGAAGTATACTCCATAATTAACAATTCAAAAGTAAATAAAATTAGGAGTAACATATAAATAACGATTTTTCAGATGAATTCAATCATCAACTAACAGTAACATTTTTCACGTTTTTGACAGTGATTGTAGTCTACATCTTCACAAGATCCAATTCATAAGTTGAGTAACTGAATCATATCAAGTCCTCGGCTCCGTATCCATTGAACAGCACCAAGCTCTCTGAATATGTTTCCAAATCCAAATAACCGCTCGTTAGTCTACTAATAAACTGAACTCGACCACTATCTATATTATACAAGGACTTTCCAACGACTAAATACCTACCAATATCGCTTTCATGATAGAGTACTGGTTTACTTTGGTGGCAATCAAAGAAACAATAATCATCCATATCGGAACGTCTAGAAAACCACTGAGTCCACATGTCCTTTCCGCTGTCCTGTTTCATCACCCATATGCTCGCGTTTTCAGAACTAACGCTGAAAATGGCAAGTGAATCCCCAAGACGAAACACAAATCTGAAAGCACATCTTTCCTCTAAATCAAATGGGAGTTCCAAGTAGGTGAAATTTTCCAAATCAAAGTCAAAAGAAACGAGATGAGTCAATTGACCGCTATAAGGGTTGTTTGGGTCACTTCCGACCCAATGTGCTCTCCCTCGATGGATTAAAGCTTGAGATAATCTTGTTTGATAAAAGCGTCTCGGAAACATGTGATCGAAGTAACAACTGCTGATATTCAGATTATGATTATTTCTGACAATCCATTGTTGGTCAGTAAGTGTAAAAACTGCAACCCCTATAATTTTAACTGGCTCAATAGTCCCACGTCTATCATCTATATTGAATGATATCGCGATGATTTTGTAATCCTGGCTGCAGTTCGCGAATCCAAATAGATACATAATTACTTGACAGAACATACTATAAAATGGGCAAGGGGGGATGACCAATGATTTTCTAATACTCGGGTTCCACAGTCTCAATTCGTTCGAGCATTGCATTAAAAGCAGCCCATTACACTTTCCTAAAAGACGGTATCTTTCAGAACTACTGAAAATACGATCGGTATTTTGAAGTGTGTTACCATGTCGAACTGTTAACAAGCATCCAGCAGTACCATCCCATTTCAACTCCTCAAAAACTAGTAACTTTTTACTGTCGGAATTAATTTTGCAGTGTTTATGATATAATAGAAGGAAGTCAGGGTCATCAATAATGGAGCACCAAGATTTACAGACGCTCCGGAATCTAACCAGTGTTTTCACTGGAAATGCTGCGAATATCTGAGGCAATAATTCTGGTGGCATGTACTTGATATTCGGCAATGTTTTTACCTTCTTCCTGTTCTTCATTGTCTCAAGTAATCGTCGGTGGTACTTGAATTATTATATCAATTAATATATGATTTTGAGGAAGGAATTTAATTCTCATAAAATTGATTCTACTAATGAGTTGATGTCGTTATAATATGAACTTATAGTGGAGGGTAAACTCAGTTATACATTTCCTTAAATTAGGAAATACACTCCTATCAATTATCTAATTAACTAATTCTAGTAATACTATTCTTTCCTATTATCTTATTTCCTATATAATAATTTCTCTAAGTCTATATGGTATCACATATTCAGGAATTCTTGTTTGAGACGCGCAAACCCGTCTTAAAATTAAAGACGGATAAAATATTTATGGATTGGACAAAGCAGAGTTCTTGGGGACTAGTAAAATAGTTGTCATATCGAACCAAGTTGTATGTTATTTGACCCGTTTCAGCCTTAAGACGGATATTTCCGTTTAAGAGAGACCAACTGGAGAGCACAAATTGACAATGTGTCCTTTGTTTAACAACTCTAGTCTGGAAACATTTATGTGGCAAGGAAAAGCATTACTACCTCTCTTCTTGACAAGCTGATTTCTGACTGTTTGCAGGTTAAAATCTTTGTTGATGCTGCGTGGCGTAAAGATAGAACTGATGGGTTTGATTGGGCTGTTGACAATGGAGTCGGACAATTCACAATTTCACACCTACGATTAACTTTATCTCCTTTGCTCAATCCCTTGATCAAGCTGAAGCCAAGACGATAAAAATGATTCTCCATTCGGCTATCAAAAGGCGTTTCTATCATGTTGTGATCTTCTCTGATTGTATTCAGATTGTTTCTCAAATCCTGCAATTTATGAAGACGAATTAAAATACTAAGGTTCTGGTAGTGAAGGATAAAATTGGTTTATCTAGTTTATTTCATTGATCATAGTAAAATAGCTCACCGACTCGCTCAGGGAGCTAGGAGCCTTGCACTATTGTTTCTGTCTGTATAACAAAAAAGTCATATGCTGAACTTTAGAGATAATGTCCGACAAATTGTTTAATATTAGAGTTACACCATTTTTAACAGGATTTGAGAATATTGGGTTAAAATGTTAAGCATAGAAGAGGAAGAGAAGACGGTGTAGCAGTTACATGGCGTAAGATATGGTAAGACTAGCAAGTGCAACTGTGCAAGGAATAGCAATGTTATTCATGGAACAGAAATCAAATCCTCGGCTCCGTATCCTTTGCACAACAACAAGCTCTCTGAATATGTTTCCAAATCCAAATCACTGCTCAATAGTCTTCTGCCAATTAGTCTCCCAATCATCTGACCTTGACCACTATCAATGTTATACAAGGACTTTCCAATGATTAAACACCTACCAATATCGCTCTGATTATAGAATACTGGTTTATGCGAGCAAAGAAACGAAAATCATCCATCTCTGAATACCTGGAAAACCAACCACTAAGTCCACCATAGGGGAGCTGAGCTCGAGCTTCTATCAAGTTGAATAACCGATCTCAATCTTCAAACTTTTTAGCCCCGATGGGCATTGGACTAAGTGATGGACCTCATATTTCCAAGCCAATTTCAAGTTCATCAGAACTTCGAGCTCTGAAATGCTTGAGATAACACCCAACTTTAAAGATTGAGTACACCTATACAAAACATTAGAAATCATGCGTACAGCTTTTTATTAGTTAACTCAACGGCTTTGTATCAAAGTCGAAAATTACTGTGCCACAAAGATAACTTGTGACGATACTCTGTATATGAGAAGCACGGACATTAAAACTTACAAGAACCCAACACTACTAGAATAAATTTTTGACAATCTAGAAATATTGTATAATCTAAAGTGATGGAGATTTTAACATGAAAATACTACAATTGAAATGTCGACTGTTTCTGTTTAAATACTTTTGAACTCAAGCTTCAAAATCACAGGCATGCAACATTCTATTCAAACCTCAATTTGATTGCTGCAACATATAGTGTACTTAAATAGACGAGCAATTTTGGCGAGTTATTTTCCCTTGTTTCACCGTATACAAAGATAAATACTGTAACAACTTATCTCCGGCTTTTAATTTCCTAGTTAATGCAGATTCCCCTACCTCTTAGAAAACAATATGAATAATATGACAGAAGATGGTAAAGAAATTTGCAAGCAGGAGGCAAAATATTACTATCAGCCAAAGCATGCTGCATTACAAACTCCGACCAAATGCGATCAACTACTACAAGATGGTGAACATTGAAGCCGAGGAGCTACAAAATGGCGCATTTTTTAACAAGTACGTCTTTCCGCTTCCAATGATACATCCAGAAAGTACACAAAATACTCGAAAGTAGAATGATGTCTCACTTATGTTCTGCAATATTCAGTGTCAGAGATAGTTAAACTGCAATCAAACTAATTTTCTATTGAAATATTAAGCTAAGCATCCATCCTTACACAAGTTAGACAAAGGTAGGTGATAAGCAGCAAACTGCGCCGGGTCTTCCCAAAAACATCCCATGAGAGTTACTTTACAGTTACGTTTTGATTATTTATGCAAGACAAAGGGGAAAGATGTCATATCCTCAACTCCGTCTCCATTGCACAACACCAAGCTCTCGGAATACTCTACCAAATCCACATGACGGCTCAAAGATTTTCCAAGCAAGTGCACTTGGCTAGTAGCAATGTTACAAGAGTTCCTTTCAGAAACAAGATAGCCACAATCACCCTCATAATATAATACCCTTGTCGTTGAATTAATATAGTAGAGCAAATTAGAAACTTCTGGACTCGACTGACCTGAATGCCACATAGTCCACCACTCCCTCTTTCCACTCTCCAATTTAAACACCCATTTTCTAAAATCTGCAAAAGAAAGGAAGATAATCGCTAGTGACTCTCCAAGAAGAAACAGACACCTCGAAGTAGCTATATCCCCCATTGCACGTGGCAGTTCCAAAAAGGTGAAATTTTCCGTATCAAAGTCGAGTGAAACAAGATGAGTTCGTTTATTTATACCACCCACATGATAACAAACTCCATATGGATCCATTCCAAGCCAGTGAGCAGCCCCTTCAGAATAATAAGCGTTTGTTAGTGAAGAAGAACAAAAGACACGCGCATATGTCGCAAAGTCCATATTCAACCCATTATTTCTGACGCGCCATTGTTGATCACTAAGTGTATAAACAGCAACACGCATATCTGGAATCGTTACCCCTTCAACAGGTGTGAATGATATTGCAATCACTTTATGATTTTCGCAGCGAAGCGCGAATCCAAGTAAAAAAGTAATCATGTACATTTGAGAGGAAATAAGAGGGCAACGGGGAATTCGCAATGATTTTCTTATACTAGGATTACATATTCTCATTCCATCATACATGAATTTCCGAGAGCGGCTAAATAATAGCAAAGAATTACAACTTCCATGAAGTACATATTTTTCGGAACTCTCGAAAATGTGACTAGTTTTTTCAAGAGTATCAGCCTTACGAAGTGTTAACAAGCATCCACTTTCTCCCCACTGTCCCAAACCCTCTAGGGCTAATAATTCACTCGAATTAAAAAAGTTGTTTTTGTTCTTTTTATTGTTGCATATAAGAAGATGCATGTTCACGAAATCGGGTTTATCGATGATGGAGCACCAAGATTTACATACGCACCGGAATCTTAATAGGGTTTTCACCGGTAGTAATGCGAGAATTTGGGTCAATATTTCCGGTGGTATGTATTGACAAGTATACCGTAGATTTGAAGATGTTTCACTCTTCGTCATCTTCATGCTCTTCATTTTCCCCTGCTGATGATGGTCGGAGTGAAAAAAAAAGGGGATTTTTCACATGAGATACAAGAGAATTCCCAAATTGATAATTGGGTATAGGTAGATGTTCTGGGCAATTGGATTCCAGTTGGAAAATTGATTTCAAATTTGGGTTATTTTGGGTTCGAGTCAATTCTGATATGAGTAAACCTGGGAAAATTGACCGGACTCAACACCCGATTTTTTATTCGAGTTTGACCCAAATCCAAATTGACCCGACACAATATAAGTTATATACCGATTAAAATAGATTGATAACAGTTGACCTGAAAATTACCTGAACACAAAGTGACCTAACCCGACTCGAACTCTTGACAACGCGAAGTTGACCTGACCCGACCCAAACTACACGTGGTTGACCCGTCCCGACCCAAACTACACGTTGTTGACCCGTTTACAAGTTCTATGTGGGTCACTTGAGGAGTTGGGATCAGACTATTAGCGGAGTATTAAGTATGGTTTTTTATAGGGGTGTTCACCGGTCCAAAACCAGACCGCACCGACTGAACCCGCGGACTTGATACCCACTTATTCCAAGACCGGAGATCGGACCGGCTAAGAGGGGACCCGGACCCGGACCAGAACCCTTAAGGTCTGGTTTTTTCCGGGTTTGGACCGGACCGGTTATACGTTAAAAGGGAATATTCAATTTTTTTTTGAAGTGTGGACCGGACCGGAGACCGGTCACCATATTTGTTGGGACCCGAAGACCGGACCGGTCTGTATCCAGTCTGGACCGAACTGTACCGGCCGATCCGGGTCGGTCCGATTTAACGGTCCGGACCACTTTCTGAACACCCCTAGTTTTTTATGCAATTTGTTTTTTTAAAGAAGTGTTTTTCTTAGGATTAAAGATATAGCTCGGATTATTTTACAATCGATACTTTACCTTTTGATAAAGAATTAAATGTTATTTGAAATTAGCTATTTGAAGCCAGTTTAGATAATTTTAACTCGAGTCATCTCAGGTTGGGTTAATTACGTATCAGACAAAACTCCGGACAAGTTCGAGTTGAGCCGGATCAATTTGTGTTTTAGGCCACATTCTAGTTGAACCAAGTAGTATAGATCAGTTACGAATGTGTGCAGCAGCAGCTCTATCAACAAAAGTTATGTTCATAGCTTTTGCAAGGTTGCTTGGCGAAGTTTCTCTCATCTGTTACTCTGTTAGATAGCAATAGGATCAGCCAAATAGCTATGGAGTACAAAATAACAAATGCAATTTTCCTAGTCAATTAGAGTTCATAACAATTGTCAATCTAAGCATCCATCGCCACACGATAAGCTTAACGGCAGCAAAACAGCATCGTGTTTCCGCTCTCCCCAAAATCATGTCAAAGTTCTTTTACATTTACGATTTGATCGATTATCTACACGAGAAAATGGGAAAGACGTTAAATCCTTCGTTCCATATCCTTTGCAGAATACCAAACTCTCACAATATGTTTCCTGTACAAAACGCTTCGAGGGGGCAACAACTTCTCTATTAAACCATCAATCTATGCTCCAAATACCATACTTCAAAGTTACACTATTACAGTATCCTAATTTCCTGATTAATGCTAGGATAAAAAAAGGGTTAGACAGTAAGCCTGAACAAACAAAATGAGAAGAGACAGGACACTGCTAAAGAACTATGATAGGAATACAGATGATACGATAGAAAATCCGCGCAATTTTGATCAACAGCAACATGATGGCACACATTGAAGCCAACTAGCTGCAACAGTAACAATCATAGTGAAAACAAGCTATTCAATTTTGTGATTGAAATGTTAAACTAAGTATCCATCCACAAGATTAAGAACTCAAAACAAAGTTTTTGTGTAATCCATAAGAGATACTTTCAGTGTCATAGCAGATGATTTACGTTTGCTTTTGGAACAAATGTGTATCCCAGGAAAGTGGAGAAGAAGCTACATTGTCGTCGGCTATGTAGCCTTTGCCCAACACTAAGCCCTCTGAATACATTTCAAATTCTACCCTACTAGAAGTAGAATAAATTGCAAGCGATCGCAATTGACAAGTAGCAATGTTAAAGAGCATTCGGCCATAGATAAAATAGCCGCCGTCACCCTCATGATACAAAAGCCGTTCCCTTGTTCTTGAGTTAAAAGGGGCAATATTGCCGAAAAATAAAGAAGCCTCGGCACTAGAAGGTCCTGAAAACCATAAACTCCACACCCTTTTTCTGCTCTCGGATTTTAGCAACCAGATGCCTGCACTTATGTGGGATATACCGAAAATTGCTAGAGACTTGCCATGAAGAAACACAAACCATGAGGTTTCTGTTACATCCAACGCAGCTGGTAGTTCCAAAAACTCGAAACTTTCCGTATCAAAATCAAGTGAAACAAGATGGGTTGGTCTATCACCCAAATTACTGTCCCCATATGGATCATTTCCAAGCCAATGAGCCGCTCCTTCATAATAATATGCATTTGGTAGAGAATAATACGACTTAAACACGCGTTTAAAAGTCGAACAATCCATATTATTCAACCCATTATCTCGGATATTCCAGCATTGTTGATCACTAAGTGTAAAAACTGCAACACACATTTCTGTAAGCCTTTCATGTCGAATAGGCTTAAATGAGATGGCGATGACTTTAAAATCCTTACTACGAGACGCGAATCCAAGTATGAGGGTTAATTTGCATTTTTTACATGGAAAAAGAGGGCAAAGGGGAAGCAACATTGATTTTCTAATACTAGGGTTACACAATCTCATTCCACTATATAACTTTTCCTGTCGACACAGTAAAACCAAAGAATTACACCTTCCATAAAAACCATATCCTTCAACACTCTTAAAAAAGCGACACATTTTTGTAAACGTACTGTCAACCTTCCGAAGTGACAACAAACATCCACGCGGTTCCATACTCTCGAGGGCTAATAGTTTACCCGAATTAGATTTCCTATTGCAGAGTTCAAAATGCATGTGAATGAATTGAGGGTGATCGATAATGGAGCACCAAGATTTACATACGCACCTGAATCTTAATAGGGATTTCGCTGGCAAACTTGCCAGAATCCGAGTCAATAATTCTGGTGGCACATACTTGAATTCCGTCAGCTGGGGTGAGTTGGACGACAAGGATGATGATCTCTTTTTTCGATCTTTCGTCTTTTTCTTTGTATTCTTCATTTTCTCACAGAAAAGCTTGCTGATGGGGGAGAATTTGTGGTTTCAATTCAGTAAAGCTGCGGAATGTTATGTGAAATATTTCAGGGTTCCATTTATGCATGTAAAACATAAGGAAAATATACCCTACAATATGATTTTTGCCTTGAATCATACGGAGTATTATAATAAAATTTCACAAGAATATACTACAAAGATTATGCTAAGCAATATTTATTGCAAATATTCTCTACCTTTTAGATGTGGGATTTGATGAACTGAACTTAATACATCTTGAGATTACGTGAGTATGTAAGAGCTTGTCTAGAGATAAATTAGGTGTTCAAATTTTATTCGTAGTTGTTAAATCCAACACACCATTTTACTCGATCCAACACATTTTGTCTGTTTTTTTCACTATTACCCTTTCTTAAAAAAAAATTAAAAAACAAAAAAAAGACTCCCACAATACCCAACCCCGACACCCCTTCCCACTGCCCCAATCACCCTCCACTAGTACCGGCCGTCTTCCCTCGCCGCCTATATCCGGACCCCGGTGTCCCCTCGCCGTCAAATATATCTCAGCCCCGCCGTCGATCCAATACCTTCGTTGCGGCTGAAGGTGGATCGAATGATGATTGCGGTGAGTTGAGGCGACGAACATGGTTTGACAGAGGCTAGTTTGACACTGAAAGAGTACTGACGGAATTTTCGTCACAGGATAGTTTGACAGAGGCTAATATAGTTTGATGTGAGAATATGTACTGACGGAAATTTCGTGGTGAAGTCAAACTTAGTTTGACTTTATGACGCGGGGTTTTTGTCGCCCTACCCCGGTCAAAACAAATTTTATAAACTCAACTTCTAATGTAGTAGCGGTAGCCGAGGTCGATACACAGAGAGGTCGAGGTCGAATACTAGTTCGTCTTAAATTACAAGTTAACTACGCAAATCATGAAGGAATTGATATTAAGCTAAGTAACTAAGCTAAAAACTAAATAAGTCAACTAAACTAACTCAACAAGTAATAAAAATAATGGTCTAAACAATAAGAAAGGCCTAGGCCTCGATTACACCACCAACAAGTTTTTTTCACATTCATAAGTCTCTTTAACTAGTTGTCAATCATAAGTCTCTTTAACTAGTTGTCAAGCAATCGGTTTAAGAGGAAAACGCCTCAAGGTATCTCTCGCCCCCCTCCCGGGTTCGCGGTCAATACAAGTAGTCCCGATTACCTCCCCCCGCGTTCGCAACCAGTATCTTAGGACACAACTAGAACCCACTCCCATGGTATCCTAGCGATGGTCTAAGTCCTTAGGTCCGCATCAAATTTCCCATTTATCCCCCTCCCTTCCCAAGGGTAGGCTTCTAATTGAAGGTCAAGGGCACCCCACCTCGGTTCCCACTCCCGTGTTCAACCTAAGTAGGTGAAACTAGCCTAGTGAAATAACGATAATCCCAAACCTAACCGGTTCCCACCGGTGGACAAGGGTAAAGGAGGAAGGTCAAGACACAAAAACAACAATACAAATTCCCTTAACCAATCTCAACCGATTATTCAACAACTCATAAAAACCGAGACGTAGTCATGAAAAATAAACAAGTCGGGGTCTAATCGAACCCTAGTGAGATTACTACTCACTAATCGTTTCTAAACTAAAATTAAACATATAAGCAACTATTCTAATTATAACAATAAACATGATAATACTAATAAAGATGGAAATTTTAACTAATAAATTGTATAAATAAATAAAGACAGCAACTTTAAATAAATTAGAAGAGGGATAGAAAATTATACCGAACTTGAATTAAAGATGAACAAGATAGAGAAATTCTTCATACAATTAATGTAAATTAAAAAGATAGACTAAATTTAGAATAAGAATTAAAGAGAGAAAATGGGTTTTGATTTTTTGGAAGAATAAAAACTAAATTCTAACCCTAAAAACTACTCCTCCTCTCTTCTTATTCCTCCTGCTCTTCGTTTTTGTCTCCTCTTTTCTTCTTTTCTTTTTGTTTCTTTTTGCTTTTCTTTTTATCCTTTTGTTTGTTCGTCTCTATTCCCACAAATGAAGGCTCCTTCTTTCATTTGCACGATATAAAATGCCAGTCTATAATTTTTGAGCCCAGCAAAAACCAAATCAGGCCCTCTTTTTCGAGATTCCTTTGGTGGGTCATAACATATATAGGCCCAAATCGAATAATAAGGCAATAGTCACATAGAACAAGGGATGTGTTAACAAGCCCAACAAACTAGGCAACGAGATACAACTTTCTTGACCCGTCTTGTTTCTCTTTATTCAACCCAATTTCTCTCTTCTCGGTACCTACAAAATAAAATGTCGAATCGCAGTACCAATAACCCAAACAATAATGTACATTGCATCACTTAAAACTAAGAGTCTAATATGTTATATAAGATTAAAATGAGTCGATAAAACTAACTCAAGTTATTAATTTGAGCAAATAAGGTATAAAACGCGGGTTAAAAATACGTAAAATAAAGTGTTATCACTTTACTGACCGGAATTTCCGTCAGTATTTATTATTAATGACGGAAATTTCGTCAATGACCGTCAGTTAATTTTGCCGCCATTGACTTTAGTCAACGCGCCATTTTGCACTGACAGAATTTCCGTCAGGAGTAAATTTTCGTTAGTTTTCCGTCAGTTTACCGAAATTACTGACGGAATATTTTTTTCGTCAGAAGGGCCGTCAGTTTGCCGAGATATCCTTGTAGTGTGGGGAGAGGGTGGTCGGCCCAAGTATAGGAGAGGGGAAGGGTTATCGGCGCATGTATGGGGGCGGTGAGGGGTGTTCGGCGGTGGCAGTGGGTGGGGGAGGGGTGTATGTCTTTTGGGAGTTGGAGGGTTACGTAATTTTAGTTTTTTTGGCTTTTTGATTTTCCTCTAGGTAGGAGTGAGAAATTAGGTTGAGAAATGGGAGGGTTAAATTTGGAATAAGACGAAAATAAGTGTGGGATTATGTAAAATTTTGTGCCGGATTTAACATCTCCCATTTTATTTTGTCGAATGTTACCTTATATAGAGACGCTTGCAAAAATAACTACCTTTAAATTTTTTTCACTCCCTAGTTTTTATGTTACCCTATGAGGCTATAATTATTTGCGCCGTCTCATTTTCCATGATTTTTTAACCAAACACGATATAGAAGTTATTAATTTCGTTGGAAAAGACTGGTCTAGACCGGGTTCGGATCAGATCAATTTGAGTTGGGTCAGTTCGACCCTTTCCTATTATCAGGTTCTCCCATTAGTTAAGTAACTTAGTTGTCTATCATCAATTATTAACGTGTTTTGTTAAAATTATTAGGGTTTATCGATCAATGAAATTAATATGTCAAGAAAAATTCCACGATCGAATAGTTCTACCAAATAGTCAGTTCCAAGAAGAGATCTTTAGTATCAAACAAACCTTATAAATTGATTCATTTTAATTTTTGATGTCATATACTGTAAATTTGCAACACTTTGAACCTAGGTGCCAGCCGCTACAAATGATGTCGAAAAACGGGTAGACCGGAGCACGGTCGGACAGAGCACGGGTCAACATGAATAAGGTCGGATAGAGTGAGTTGCTTCTATGGAACAATGGTAAAATCCATTACTGACAAAAAGAATCATATATTGGGGCTACATTCAGATCTCGAACCTACCGCATATCACATTTTGATATCAAAATACCCATAAATTTGTGTAATAAGAATGAATAACTGGAAACTGCAATCAAACTATTTCTCTACTAAATTTTAATCTAGACAATAAATATTCACACCTCGATCAGTAGAACAAAAGCATGTCAGAGGCAGCACGACAGTCGACAGCACGGGGTCTCCTCGAAATCAACCCATAAGAGTTCGTTTCCGTTTATGTCTTGATTGGTTATTTAAGCGACAAAATTGTGTTCGGATGTTCCATATCCTTTGTGCAAGACCAAACTCTCAGAATACGTATCCAATTCAATACAACGCGTAGTCGCAGATGATTCCCTATACGATTTCACTTCGCAAGTAGCAATGTTAAAGGACTTCAACCCATAAACAAGATAGCCACCATCACCCTCGTAATATAATACCCTTCTGTTAGAGCTCATCTGTTGAAATAAATTATAACCATCATCACTCGAACGACCTGAAAACCATAGAATCCACTCTTTCTTTCCACTCCCCTGTTTCAACACCCAGATTCGCACGCTTACACGAGAAATGTAGACAATTGCTAGTGACACCCCAAGAAGAAACAAAAATCTCAAAGTACTTATTTCATCGGATGCCCGTGGCAGTTCCAAAAACTCAAAACTTTCCATATCAAAGTCCAGGGAAACAAGATGAGTCGGTGTCTCGTCTTGATTACTACTATGCCCATATGGATCCTTTCCAAGCCAGTGAGCTGCCCCCTCACAGAAACGTGCATTTGATGGAGAATAATACGACCCAAACACCCGCTTGAAGGTCAACGAGTCCATATTATTGAGGCCATTGTCTCTGACAGTCCATTGCTGATCACTGAGTGTATAAACCGCAACACGCATCTTTGGAACCTCTACACTCTCAATACATTCAAATGTGATCACGATGAATTTATAATCCTGACTACGAGGCGAGAATCCAAGTACAAACGTAGGCGTGTAGTCGTACATAGGAAGCAGTGGGCAATCGGGCAGTAACAATGATTTTCTAATACTCGGGTTACATAATGTTATACCTCTATACGTGAAATATAGTTTGCGAGACATTAAAATCAATGAATTACATGCACCAAGAAGGCAGTACGCTGCAAAACTCTTATAAATGCAACCGATTTTTCGAAGAGAATCAGCCTTATAAAGTGTCAACCAGCATCCCTTATATTTATATCTACATCCACAATTTTCGTTTCGCTTTTCCTGCTCGAAGGCTAATAATTTACCCGAATTTGATTTGTTACTGTTGCAATGTTGAAGATGCATTGGAACAAAAACAGGGTCATCGATGATAGAGCACCAAGATTTGCATACGCACCTAAATTTTAATACGCTTTTGACTGGCAAATTTGCGAGAATTATGATTAACAATTCGAAAGGCAGGTATTCAAGATTATACGAAAGATCTGTAGGTGTTTTCCGCATCTCTATCTTCCTGCAATTCATTGAATCCCTAGGTTTTTTAATTGGTAAACTAGATGTTTGGGTTATTGGTCTCGTCAATGAATTTGCCATATATCACTATCCTTTATATATGATAAAATATCTTTTTTTCGATATATGTGCTACAGGGCTAGTCCAGTTTATAGACTATACAACCGGTTGTATTACATTTGGTGGTTTAGTTTCCGAGCTTTACTGATGGTTTACTCTATGACTAGTATTGGTGTCCGGCTCCGCCCGGGCTACCTCTATTTAGCGTTAAAATTTATTTTAATTAAATATACATTAAAATTGCATAACTCATAAATTCATCATTAATATATTTTCCTATGACCTATCTTAAAATTACGATAAAAGAAAGTATGAGACAATTCATTACTCCCACCATTAATATTTACTTTAATCAATTGGTCAACTAATTGTTCATATATACTTTTTTTTTATCATTAGTATTGTTTCTTTTATTATATTCGTTATTACTACTGGCACTTTCACTACTCGCGTTGTTATTATTGTTACTTTCACTACTCCTCTTATAATTATTTTTACCTTCATTACTCCCGTCGTAATTATTATTACTTTCACTACTCCCATCATAATTATTGATATTTTCACTAATGACGCATTAATATTGAAAATTTCACTACTCACGTTGTTATTCTATTACTTTCATTACTCCCTGTTCTAATATTGTTACTTTGACTATTGAAATGAGTGATTACTATAATTTGATTAGCTGATAATTAAACTTGTAATTTGAGTACACATGCAATTTTAAGAGGCTCATATATTTATATAAATATATTAAATATATGTTAAATCAATTTAAAAGAATTATGCAATCTATCCATACTATATAGTATAATTAATTTGTATAAATTTATTTAATTACATGGAAATCCCTTGGTTTCAGGATTTAATATATAGTATGGATAGATTTATTTATTTATCCAAAAATTTAGAATGATAAATCGTTATCAGGTATATCACACAACGGTATCGATTAAAAACTATATAGTATAATTAATTTGTATAACTTTATTTAATTACATGGAAGTCCATTGATTTCAGGATTTAATATATAGTATAGATAGATAGATCTATTTATTTATTTATTTATTTTGTAAAAATCATGTCAGAATTATTTATTTTCTAATAATCAATATCCTTTATAAATGATTAAAAAGATATTTTTTCGATATATGTGCTACTGGTTTAGTCCAGTTCATAGGCTATACAACCAGTTGTAGTACATTTGGTGGTTTAGTTTATGAGTTTTACTGATGGTTTACTCTATTATTTATTTATTTATTTATTTTTGTAAAAATCATGTTAGAATTATTTATTTTCTAATTACCTTGGTTGTGTACTATACTTGGGAGAATTTTAAGATGAGTCTAATTTATAAACTCTAGTAACTCTACGGCTTGCAAAACACATCGTATCAACTATTTCTATTAATTAATAAATAAAGTATATATTGATAATGCTAGCTAAGTATAATAGCATTATATTTATTTCTCTTAATTAACATTATTTTAATTTATTTTAATTTTCCATTGTTTAAAAAACTTGGAGTACTATATTTATAATTTAATTTAATTTAATTTAATTTTAAGCAGTTTATAAAACTTGAAGACTCTAATATTGATCGAAAAATTCCCCAATAATAATAATAATTAGTACTCCGTATATAACAAAATAAACGATAGATAGATAGATCTTCTGGTTTGATCCAAGGAATGCAGAGAATGAAGAGCAGGAAGAAGACGAAATTTTCATCAAATTCGACCCGTATTTTCAAATTCAATTACGTACCGCCAGAAATTTGGACCCAAATTTTCGTAATTTTATCAGCAAAAACCTTGGTAAAATTCCGGTGCGTATGTAAATCTTGGTGTTCCATTATTGATAATCCTGATTTCGTTATGTTGCATCGTAAAATTAGCAAAATCAATTCCGTCAGTAGTAAATTATTACTAACCGTCCTAGAGGAGTTGGGTTGGCATGGAAAGAAAGGATGCTTGTTGACAGTTCGTTATGCTGAGACACTTCGAAAAACTGATCACATTTATAAGAGTTCGCGAAAGTATAATCTACTAGGGAGCTGTAATGAGTTGCTGTTAATTCGCGACCATTTTGATCCTTATCATCGTCAACAACGATTGATGCTATGGAACCCTTGTATTAGGAAGTCATTGCGAATTCCCTTTTCTCCGTTGTGCTCTTTTGACATAGTCGTGTATACATTCGGGTTTGCACCTTGCAGTAAGGATTATAAAGTCATTGCTATCTCATTTCAGCGGACTCAGGGTACATATGGTACACATGATATTAATTTGTGCTATGCAGTTTATACGCTCAGTGATCAACAATGGTCTCTCAGAAATAATGGCCTAAATATGTCTTATAAATACTTTTGGCGATTGTTTCAGTTTCATTGTTTGCCTGAGACGGGTTTTTTCTTTCAAGGAGCAGCACATTGGATTAGTGATGACCCGACTAGGGATACCAACCTTGCTGACAGTTCAACTCATTTGGTTTCTCTTGACTTTGGTTTGGAAAAATTCACCTACTTGGAACTGCCTTTTGCTTCAGATGATAGGGGAGCCATAAGGTTTCCTTTTCGTCTTAGGGAGTCACTAGCAGTTTTCTGTATTTCTTCTGTAAAATCCAGCATATGGGTGCGGGAAAAGAACAGCGAGAAAGGGGTATGGACACTAAGGTTCTCAGGACTTTCAAGTTGTGACGGTTTTAATTTGTTCCGCTCTAGGCCTTGCTTGCCGCTATTCTACTATGAGAATGGTAATGGCAGCTTTTTTCTTTATAAAAAGATGGCCTATAACATTGATAGCTGTCAACTACACAAGCTTGGAAAATCTATGGGTTGTAATGTGAAATTGCAAATGTATATGGAGGGCTTGGCATTGTGCGAAGCATACGGAGCCGAGGATCTAAGGTCACTTGCTCTTGAACAACAGAATGCTGCTATTTCTTAAGGATGATTTGGTAAACAATGGAAATGCTAGTTGCCCGTTTCTTTTAATGTTCATTAGCATTTTGTTGTTGTTGTTGTTGTTGTTGTTGTTGTTGTTGTTGTTGTTGTAAGACGGATGGAGCTGCTTGGTTTGTTCATTAAAGATGATTCACCACAGTTTGTTTGCCAGAAGAGTAGAAAGAACTATCCCCAATCTGTATGCGGATTATTAAATATTAAGTTATCAATAAAAACGTTTGCTGAATTTTTCAAAATAAGATTATGTAGTTGTAATTGTAATTATACATTGCAGTAATTTTGAAGTTATTGTATGGATAATTAGATATTTGTCGTAGCAAGCGTTGTTTGCTTAGATAACAATTGATTCTATGACATATCTTTGAACTCCATTACTTTCTTAATATCCTATGCATCTTCGAAACTACTCCGTCTAGTTTATACAGGGGACTGTCAAATATTACATATTGAAATATCTCGTCTTTTCGACCTCATGGCATATGAAAACGTCATTGTGCCTTTTGTGGCTGAAGACTTATGATCATCAGTTGGTCCGATGACCTTGGCACTGGTTGCCCTCTGCTTGGTCACTGGCTGTCGGCTGACAATAACTTGTTGGCTCGGCCTCCCAATCCCTATTTATAAAACTATGCTACTAATTTCCAAATAAGTACTCCGTAGACAGAAGAAGCCAGAACTGTCAAAGTTATAAGAGGCGTCTAGCCGTCACAGGGAAGAACACGTGTTGTAGAAATTAAACTAGTTCTCTACAGAAATTTAATCAACTACTACTTAGCTAGGGTCAGCCAACAGATGATGTGTTATAAACTGCGGGCAATTACGATCAACAGCTACAGTCCGCAGAACATAAACACTTTAGGCATTGTTTTACCTGTCTTACTCAGTTCCAATGACGGAAATAGACTGATCTTTAACTAATGTTCTGCAAATTTTCTAAACTCCCATACTTGGCAAGTAGCAATATTATACGACTTGTGCTCGTAAACCAAACAACCACCATCACCCTCGTAATACAATAGCCTTGATATTTCTCTTGAACCTTTCAGGTCCTGAAAACCATTGACTCCACTCCCTCTTTCCGCTCTCTTGCTTGAGCACCCAGATTGCAGAATGAACACAAGAAATACTGTAAATCGCTAGCGACTCCCCTAAAAGAAACACACGCCTTGTTGTTCGTGTTTCAGCTGATGCAATTGGCAGTTCCAAAAACTCGAAAAAATTTCCATGTCAAAATCGAGGGAAACAAGATGAGTTGGTCCATCCCACAAGTCATCACTGTTATCCCCATCATTTGGATGATATCCAAGCCAGTGAGCCGCTCCATCATAATAATACGCAGTTGCTACAAAATAATGGGACTTAAACATACCACAAAAAGTTAAAACATTCCTATTCAAAACATCAAAACAGTTTCACGCGTATTTCCTTATTTCCTTATTTTGTTTATTTTGTTTATTTCATTATTTCCTTATTTCCTTATTACCTTATTTCCTTATTTCCTTATTTCTTTTATTTCCTTATTTCGTTTATTTCCTTATTTCCTTAAGTTCCATTTTTAGGAAAGTTTTTACAAGAACACAACTACCGACATATCCTTGCATTGTAACCTGATATATATTCGTATATATATAGCATACTCAATCATTACTCCAACACAACTAATTACCATTATTTCTCTACAACAAATTTCATCTTACAAAAACAAAACCCTAAAATCTAGTTCTACAAACTACAACAATAATGGTAGGAATTAAAAGGTCTCATGGAGTGGAAGAACATGATCAAAAACAAGAGATGTCGAAGAAGTTGAAGATTGTCGATGATGCAATGGAAGCACGCGCTGCAATGTTGAGAGCTCGATATGCTGGCATCATTGCTAAGTCATGTCAATTTCTACAAAACCATGGAGAGTTGAAGCGGTTTGAGGTGAATAAGAAAACCCATCAAGAGTTAAAGCGGTTTGAGGTGAATAAGAAAAACCATCAAGAGTTAATTAAGAGGCTTGAGGTGAATAAGAAAAAGCATGAAGAGAAAGCAAGAATTGAAGAATTATTAGAGAAAAAACGGCGGAGAGAAGAAGAGAGACAGGCGGCTCGACTTGCCTTGGAGAAATTAGAGCAATCGGTTCGAGTTGACGACCGGTACGGAGTTACAAAGGAGTTGGAGATATTAACAGGATGTTCGATGTCTCGTTTAGGTTATGTTGGTAGAAGACGGATGGAGAAGCTTGGTTTGTTGTTTAAGGATGATTCATCGCATTATTTATGTGGTTATTAAATAATAATTCAAGTGGTGAATATAATTGTTTACTTAATTGTATAATATTGTACTCCCTCCGTCCCGGTCATTTGTTTACCATTTCCATTTTAGGGTGTCTCATTCATTTGTTTACCTTTCTATATTGAGAATGTTTTCTATGAGTAATTTGATGTGCCAATGGGACTATTGTCCACTTGTCATCCATCAAGGACCACCACAAATGGTCCCCTACCATTTTCTTAATAATTGTGCCAAAAGCAAAGGTAAACAAATGACCGGGACGGAGGGAGTAATTGTAAACCTGATTAGTTAGTTATTTGTGGTAGCGAGCAATTTTTGTTTGATTCTATGACATGTCTTTGTACTCCATTAATTACTTCTTAATGTTAATGTTTTTAATTGTAATTGAGTAATACGATGAAGAAAAGTAGTTCTTCATGATCTCCATTGATGAACACAAGAAAGCTTCAAGTATGATCAATTGTTTAGAAGGAAAATCTAGAGAATCTTAGTGAGAGAAAGAGCTAAATAAAAGGAAATTTATTATGAATGATAATCTTACATTGTTAGTTCTATTGACATGCTTATATACAAGATCATTCTAACTGATATGCTAACACTAGATATTTACATCAATCTGAGTCAAATTAATTCTGTTAGAGCAGTTGACCAATTCTGTTACAATTCTGTTACAGAGGTTGACCAGCAGTTGACCAATTCTGTTACAGAACTTCCTAGATGCAGTAGTCAGTATATGTACAATGGGAAGCAACTGCAGGTCTTGTTTATTTGGGTTTGTTGACAGTTCTGCAGTGTATCATTAGTAGAGTAGCATCAGTAGTTGAAACCGGAGCTGGGGTTGCAGTACATCCTTGTTGCACAGTCCTGTGATATCTCCAATACCCCCCTCTCAAGTTGGAATTGGTGGATTAGAAACAAGTCCCAACTTGAGACAGAAGTAATTATGTTGTGCTTCCCCAAGTCCCTTAGTCATTACATCTGCAATTTGTGAGGCAGTTCCTACATGCTTGGTCTGAATCAATCCTTCAGTGATGCGTTCCCTAATGTAATGACAATCCAACTTTAGGTGTTTTGTGCGCTCGTGAAATACAGGATTAGCAGCGATGTGCTGAGCAGCTTTATTATCACAATAAAGTGTAATAGGTAGAGGAACATGAATCTGAAAATTATGCAGTAAAGCTTCAATCCATACTATCTCACTTGAAGTCTGGCTCATGCTGCGATACTCAGACTTTGCAGAAGACTTACTAACTGTGTTTTGCTTTTTTGTTTTCCATGAAATAAGAGAAGTGCCTAAGAAGACACAAAACCCAGTGAGGGACCTGCCACTGAAGGCACAAGTCCCCCAGTCTGCATCACAATAACTAGTGAGAGTGAACTCACTATCTGCAGAATAGAAGAGACCCATGTTCAAGGTATGCTTGAGATATCTAACCAGATGCAAGGCAGCCTGCATGTGAGGTAGTCGTGGTGCAGTAAGAAACTGGCTCAACTGCTGGACAGAATATGAGATGTCTGGGCGAGTGAGATTCAAGTATAACAACCTCCCAACTAATCTTCTATAATCCTCTGGTTGAGACAATAAATCCCCTTCATCAATGGACAACTTAGAACCCCTGGGAAAGGGAAAAACTGCAGGGTTGCAATTAGTCATGTGAGTATCTTTGAGGATATCACAAATATACTTTCTTTGGTTCAGTATGATTCCTGCCTTTGATCTAGCAACCTCAATCCCAAGAAAATACCTTAAGAAGCCCAAGTCTTTGATTGTGAATGCTGTATCCAATAAGCCTTTGATAGAACGAATACCATGATCATCATTTCCAGTGATGAGTAGGTCATCCACATATACCAGGATAGCAATAAAGGAGCCATCAGAGCTATGTTTAGTAAACAAGGAATAATCTTCTTTGGATTGAGTGAAACCATGGTGGAGGAGAAATTTAGTCAGCTCAAGGTTCCACTGCCTCGAAGCTTGCTTTAACCCATACAAGGATCGTTTGAGGAGACAAACTTCATTTGGTTTATGCTTTGTATATCCCTGTGGGATCTCCATATAAACCTCTTCATCAAGAAATCCATGTAAAAAAGCATTGTTGATGTCTAGCTGATGAAGATCCCAACCCTTAATAGCAGCAATAGCAATCAAAGACCTGACACTAGTGAACTTTGCAACAGGGCTAAAAGTGTGTTTATAGTCTTTGCCTTCCACCTGATTGTACCCTTTAGCCACTAATCTTGCTTTATACCGTTCTACTGTCCCATCAGGTTTGAATTTAACCTTGTATACCCATTTAGCCCCAATAGCTTTCTTGCCTGGAGGCAAAGGAGTTAAAACCCAAGTTTGATTATCTTCCAATGCCTGAAGTTCTTTAGCCATAGCATTGATCCAGTGGGGATCAGTTTTGGCTTGATGGTAACTTGATGGTTCATAAACATCTAGGACAGCATTGAAAGAAGCAATATACTCAGAAGAATATTCAGACAAATCTATTTCTTTCAGTGCTGTGAAAGAAACTGAGGTGTCTTCAGGGTGGGATGTTGCAGTAGGTAAAACAGAATCATGTAACAAGGATTTTGGAATTCCTTTGCAGTCATAATCTTTGAGCCTGGTGGAGGATTGTCTTGGTCGAACAGACTGTCTAGGTTGCAGTCCTGATTGGACAACAGGACTGGAGGTAACTGAAGTATCTGAAGTAGTGGTGTTATTACTATGGGATGAATTACTATTATTGTTTTGAAAATCAGTGTTAACATCATTATTAGTAATATGTGGGGAATTATTATGGAGATTTGATGTGGAATTAGTAGAAGTACTATATATAGGAGTAATGTCATCAGAAAAATGAGTAGGAGATAGAGTATTAATATGTGAAGTATTAGGAACAAGTCTATTATTGTTTAAAAGATCAAAAAAATGATCATCATGAGAATGAGGTTGAATAAGAGGAAGGAAAGACTCAGAAGGGAAAGATGTGACAACATCATCTTTAGGAGGCGAACCAATAGACTGGAAAGGAAAGATATTCTCTTTAAAAATGACATCCCTACTAACTATGATTTTATGAGAAACAAGATCATATAGCTTGTACCCTTTTTGACCAAAAGGATACCCCAAATGAACACACTTTCTGGCTCTAGGTTCAAGCTTATCTGGTGTTTTGACAGCAGCATAACACAAACTACCTATTACCCTCAAATGTTCATAATCTGCGGCTTTTCCAAGTAAAATTTCCACAGGTATTTTCCACTGAAGAACTGAAGATGGCATTAGATTAATTAGATGAGTAGCAGCCAATACTAATTCACCCCAAAATCTCTTAGGTAAACTAGCCTGCAATCTTAAAGCCCTTGCAGTATCTAGAAGATGTCTGTGTTTCCTCTCTACTCTCCCATTTTGTTGAGGATTTCCAGGTAAACTCTTTTGATGAATGATCCCATGTGTAACAAACAAGTCATGACAAGTATGTTGAACAACCTCAGTCCCATTATCACTTCTCACTATCTTTACTTTAGATTGAAACTGTGTGTCAGCATAGGTCAGAAATTGAGCAAGAGTTGAAACCACTTCTGTTTTGTGTTTAAGAAGAGTTGTCCATGTGACTCTACTATGATCATCCACTATGGTAAAAAAATATGAAGCTCCAGTGACAGATTTGAGTCTATAAGGACCCCATAAATCTACATGAATAAGATCAAAAGGTGCTTTGGCTATAGAAGTACTGACTTGATAAGGTAATTTGTGATGTTTAGCCATAATGCAAGTTTCACAATGGAAATTGTGAGTTTTATTGATATGAACAGCAGAGTACAGAGGTACATGAAGTAATTTTGACAAAGACACATGACCTAATCTGGAATGTGCCAGATGCACATCTGCATTGCTAAAAGACAAACTAGCAGCACATGCTGTACTACAAACACAGCTGTTATTACATTGATGCTTATCAAAGATTTTATATCTACTAAACTGAAGCTTATAGACTCCTCCCAACTTCTTTCCAACACAAACAGTTCTCTCAGTGATAGGGTCCTGTAAAATACAGGCATCATCAGAAAATATAGCACGTAATCCAGTGTCATGGAGTAATCTTCCTACAGATAAGAGATGATGTTTAAACTCTGGAAGAAAAAGCACATTCCTCAAGATTAAACTATTGGTCAAAATGACATCCCCAACCTTACTGACAGTCTTAACATCTCCATCTGGTAGTGTTATGTGAATAGGACGAGACAAAACTCTTACTGACATAAGTAAACTCTGATCATAGGTCATATGATCAGATGCTCCAGAGTCAAAAATCCAGCATTGCAAGTCAGATGGAATATCAACTATTGAGTGACTGACAGTAGTAGCAAGAAGAGTACCTGCAAAGTTCACAGATTGTAAACTTTGAGAACAGTCTCCCCTTTTTTGAAGTTCTGGAACTTCACCTGACTTCACAGCTTTAAGAAATTCTTTGAACACAGCTTTCATCATAGCAGGATTAACTTGAGCCTCATCATCAGATTGTTGATGTGGAAAATCTGAATCTTGATCAAATGGACTGTTAAGACTCCCTTCTGCATTAGCAGTAGGTAACATCTATTAACAGTATGACCATCTTTTGTACAGTATGAGCACGTTAATTTTGGTTTCTTGTTGTAATCATATGCAGGAAGGTCCATCCTTTGATTGTTACTAACGTTATAACCTCCACTATTATTATTGAACGACTTCTTGTAGTTGCCATTATATCCTCCAGCATACTCCCTTCTGTAATTAGTATTGGCAGGATACTTTTGAGAGTTACCTCCTGCTGAATTGTCAGATACATCTCTGTGAAATTTCTGAAAGAAAGGTTTATTCACAGCTAAAGCCATATCCTCATGCACATGAGACTTTCCTTTATCACTGGATGTAATGCTTTTCTGCATCCCAATCTGCTGAATCCTAAAGAATGCTTGATTGACTGTAGGTAAGGGATCTGAGGCTAGGATCTGGCTCCTAACAACTTCATATTTCTTGTCTAATCCCATTAAGAAATCAATTAATTTGTGTCTATTATCTCTTTCAAGTATCTTCTTCAACAAGCTACAAGAACATTTGCTCAAAACTCCACATTCACACTCAGGTAGACCGTCCAAACTCTGTAAATCTTCCCACACTGATTTCAACTTTCCAAAATATTCAGCAACAGATTGATTATTATCTTGAATCGTTTGCATGACATCCTTTCTTAGTTGATATAAGAAAGGAGCATTCGCCTGACTGTATCGTTCCTTTATTTCATCCCAGAGTTGTTTGGAAGACTGTACATACAGTAAACTTTCTGAGATTTCTGGCACCAAGGAATGTAGAATCCAGCACATCACATTGTAATCAACTCGAATCCAATCTTGATATATTGCTGATGTTTCATCAGGTTTAGGATACTTTCCATTAACAAATCCAAGCTTATTCTTGGAGATTAGCGCCATTTTCACAGCTCTTGACCATTTCAAATAATGCTTTCCATTAAAAGGTGAAGAAGTAAGGTGTAAACCAGAAATATCTCCAGGAGCAAGATATAAAGGATCTTGCATTCCAATAACTCCAGTACTTATGCCAGAAATTGGTGCAGAAGCAGTAGAATCGTCAATTGCCATTGAAATCGTGCTTAAAATTTGATGAATTTTAAGTAATTTTGATGAATTTTCAAGAGAATTATACTAATTGCTGAGAAAACAAACGTTTTTAAGGTAAGAACTTTGGATTTATATGAAGAACTTCTCAAAAAAAATGAAAGATTTGCAGCGGATTTCAGATTAAAATAACAAAAAAACTGTTGAATGACAAAACAACAAAACAGAAACTGCTAGGATCAAGCCTTGCAGCTCTGATACCATGAAGAAAAGTAGTTCTTCATGATCTCCATTGATGAACACAAGAAAGCTTCAAGTATGATCAATTGTTTAGAAGGAAAATCTAGAGAATCTTAGTGAGAGAAAGAGCTAAATAAAAGGAAATTTATTATGAATGATAATCTTACATTGTTAGTTCTATTGACATGCTTATATACAAGATCATTCTAACTGATATGCTAACACTAGATATTTACATCAATCTGAGTCAAATTAATTCTGTTAGAGCAGTTGACCAATTCTGTTACAATTCTGTTACAGAGGTTGACCAGCAGTTGACCAATTCTGTTACAGAACTTCCTAGATGCAGTAGTCAGTATATGTACAATGGGAAGCAACTGCAGGTCTTGTTTATTTGGGTTTGTTGACAGTTCTGCAGTGTATCATTAGTAGAGTAGCATCAGTAGTTGAAACCGGAGCTGGGGTTGCAGTACATCCTTGTTGCACAGTCCTGTGATATCTCCAATATACGAGTACTAGTTACGGACTATATCTTTAATTATAAGAGTTCTATTATTCAACCGTGAATAACGGGGTTAGATTTTTACCCGTGAGATAATGAAAATTGATGTATCCAAATTGAACCAAAAATGACAGTCCATTGTTGATGACTAAACATTTTGATCATTTATTGTATAAACTGCAACACACATATTTCTATCAGACCGATATCCATGTATTTCAAATGATATCGCGATGATTTTGTAATCCTGACTGCAATTCGCAAATCCAAATAGATACATAACATGATGAGAACCGGTACTGGGAAACGGGCAAGGGGATCAACAATGATTTTCTAATACTCGGGCTCCACAGTCTCAATTCGTCCGAGCATTGCATTAAAAGCAGCCCATTACGCTCTCCTAAAAGTTCGTATCTTTCAGAACTACTGAATATACGATCTGATTTTTTAAGTATGTTACTCTGACGAACTGTTAACAAGCATCCAGCAGTGCCATCTTGTCCCAAACCCTCGAGAGCGAATAACTTTTTACTGTCGGAATTGCTTTTGCAGAGTTTAAGATGCAATGAAACGAAGTCTGGATCATCAACAATGGTGCGCCAAGATTTACAGACGCTCCTGAATCTAACCAGTGTTTTCACTGGCACTGCTGTAAAAATCTGAGTCAATAATTCGGGTGGAATGTACTTGAAATTCGGCAATGTTTTTGCCTTCTTCCTAAACTTCAATGTCTCCATCTGCTTGAAAGGGACAACCAGCACAAACCAGTCACCAGCCTACCTTCCACAGAAATCAGCACCCTCTCCCATCCGTCAGGAAATCCACCTGACCTACGGAAACAAGTTTCTTCAAGACTATTATAACTTCGGTTTTTAACAACAATCACCTTCTTTTGTACCGTATATCCCATATTTCAGAGCAATTAAGATCAATATCAACAAGATTGAGAACATCACTACTATTTGAAATATAAACAAGATCGAGAACGGTGTTTGTAGGCGACATTTGTTGTTGGGGTTTACTAACTAGGCACAAGGCAGGGATCAGGGGAGCTCACTAACGGGGTAATTAAACAACAGAAAAGAACAGCAGTAGACATAGCAGTAGACATATCAGCTGTACCTAAGACATACCGGTATCCTTTACACAATACTAAGCTCTCCAATATGTTTCAGGTTTTAGAAAGCAGCTCTTAGATTCTTTTTTATCTCCTCCACTTGGTAAGACACGACATTAGATTTTTTTTAGCGTCCCAATCTCCGAAACATGGCGTGAACTGAACAACTGTAGAAGAGAAGCCCAAGAGCACACTACAAAGGAGAGTGTCCAGCCAAAGAAAACACGAATAAAGACCCTGGCAAATGGAATAGAAAAGAAATCACAAAAGGACAAAGGTTAGGTACATGGTAAAGCATGTTCATTCATGCTGTGACATGTACATGGTTGGTAGAAGGATTTGTCCTTTGTGAATATCTTGTAGGGTTACTACTATGATCCTTATTATATATAGATGCATCACACAACATTGTATGACATACAAAAACAGAGAAATAACACAGCCGCCAAAGGTGCAGCAACATTCCCAGATATCATTCCCTTCTTTTATTCATATTCATACAATATTACATTCAAAGTCATAATGTTATACCATAAGGCTTTTCATCATGGTATCAGAGCCATGAGCATTCATGCTCTGGCCTATACTAACTGATCCTGCGTGTCTTTAATCTTGGTGAGTATTATCAGTTTTTCCCTCTTCTGTAGTTCTGTTGTCCTTGCTACTGTTTGTCGTGTTAAAATCTGTGTAGAAACTCATCAAAGATTCAATCTTTACGTTGTGTTATTAGTTTTATTGAAAAAGATAGTATCTTTTCCTTCTCTTGTCCTGGTTTATTCTTCCTGTCATCATGCCTGATGCAACTGAGATAGTTGTCACCCCTGTTGACACCACAGACCCTCTATACTGTAACCCCAATGATGTCGGGAGTACCTTGAAAATCACACCTGTCCTAACTGGTGTTGAGAATTATATCCCATGGAAGAGAGGAATGGAACTTGCCCTATCAACCAAGAGGAAACTTGGTTTTGTCACAGGTGCTTTAGAAAGGTCTAAAACAGATGCAACAAAAAAGGAGGCTTGGGATACTGCTAATAATTTGGTTATAACCTGGATTTTACAAAATGTGAGTGAACCTATAAAGATGGCAATTATGTACACACAATCTGCAAAGGAAATTTGGAGGTTATTGAAGGGAAGATACCTGGTGAGCAATGGTGCCAGGAAGTACAAGTTAAACAAGGATACCTATGACTTGAAGCAAAACAAGAAACCTGTGACTGAATACTATATTCAACTGAGATCTGTATGGGATGAACTGGAAAACTTGAATGACTATCCAGTAATCACCATACTGACAGAAGAAGTGAGTGCTTTTCTTGATTCCCTACAAAAACACAAGGAAGAAGCAAGGCTTTTTCAATTTCTAAATGGCCTGGACTCAAATTTCAACACTCAAAGAAGTGCTATCCTCCTGATGACCACCCTACCCTCTGTGGATGATGCTGTATCTATCATGGTACAGGAAGAAGCCCAACAACATAATATTCAGTCAGCCCAGAAAGTTGAGGTGGAAATGTCTGCCCTCCTAGGAAAAGGGGAGTCTACAGAAACTGAGTGTAAACACTGTGGGCTCAGTAATCACACCACAGACAAATGCTGGTATGCACCTAGTAGTTTTAAACCAAGAAGAGGGGGAATAATTTCAGGAAGAGGTCAAGGAGGCTACAGGGGAAGCAGGGGGAGTTTTAGAGGAAGAGGAAGAAACAATTACCATGCACCTAACAATTACTATGCCCACAACAACTCAAGTTACCATCAATCTGGCCATAACAATTACAATCACAACTTTAGTCAGGGGTCTGGACAACAAAACAGTGGATATCAGGGATTTAACAAGAGATCGGCAAACAATGCTCAAGGAGAACCAAGCACTGCAGAACTTGCAGCTGCTCTTGCTGTCACAAATCAACAATTGGAGAACCTGATGAGATATGTGCCAGGACACAAATCAAACACAAAATCTGGTCATGACACTGATGAAGAAATTGACTGCAACTTTGCAGGTATAATATCCTCTCATAATGTAGCTTTGTCTTACAAGGAATGGATAATTGACTCTGGAGCAAGTGACCACATGATCACTTGCTTGAGCCAACTTGAAAACATAAAAGTTTTGTTCAAAAGACCAAGAATTAATCTCCCAAATGGAGAGGTGTGTTATGTAACACATATGGGAGACAGAAAACTTGAAAATGGCATTCTACTTAAGAATGTCATGTATGTGCCAGCATTCAAACATAATCTCATGTCAGTGCAAAAACTGCTGAGAGATAACAAGTGTTATGTTGTCTTCTTTGATACACATTGCCTTGTGCAGGATTGCATTACACATAAGATAAAAGGAAGAGGAAGAGCAGTCGGTGGATTGTATTATCTAGAAACTCACAAAAATGCCCACATTGCAGCAGAAAATCAGAAGAGAAGCCACAAACAAACAAACAATACTTTTTGCATCAATAATTATTGTAATCCCAAGGCAGACAGATTGTGTCATAAGCCATTGATCAATACTGATCTACATTGTAATGACTCTATTTTATCTATGAATTCTGCTTTGAACTCCTATACTATATGGCATAACAGACTAGGGCATGCTCCCTACACTAAACTCCAACATTTAAATTCCCTAAATATTTATGCTGCAGATACTCTAAAAGAAATTTGTTTATGCTGTCCCATGGCTAAACTTGCCAAATCTCCTTTCCCTCTAAGTACATCCACCACTGCTCAACCGTTCCACACTGTGCACATTGACATATGGGGTCCATACAGAGTTTTATATAAAGGGAAATACAGATATTTTCTCACAATAGTTGATGATTTCTCAAGAGCCACCTGGGTTTATTTACTTGAATTTAAATCCCAAGCATTTCAGTATTTAACAGAATTTTATCATTTTGCCAAAACCCAATTTGGGGGAAAAATCAAAGTTCTCAGATCAGACAATGCATTAGAATTTAAAGATAAACACTGCATTGAGTTCTTCATCTCTAAGGGCATTGTCCATCAAACTTCCATAGTTGATAGGCCACAACAAAATGGCATTGTTGAGAGAAAACATAGACATCTCCTAGAAGTGAGTAGGGCCATCAGATTCCAAGCAGGTCTGAGTTTGAGTTATTGGGGAGACTGTGTTTTGACTGCCACCCACTTGATCAACAGACTTCCTTCCCCAGTTATTAAACATAAGACTCCATATGAAATGTTGCACAACAGACCAGCAGACTACTCTCAGTTAAGGGTCTTTGGCTGCCTTGTCATGGCATATAATCCCATGAGGGATAGAGATAAGTTTCAACCAAGGAGTATCCCATGCATCATGATTGGGTATCCATCCCATCAAAAGGGGTTCAAGGTAGAGGCCCTAACCACAAAGAAAAGATTTGTCACAAGAGACCTCAAATTCTATGAAAACATCTTTCCTTACAGAGCTGACCAAAAACATCTATTTCTACAGCCCTTCTTCCCTTCCCTCAATCAAGCCACAGACATATCTCTTCCTCTTGATCTCCAACATATCACACCAGTCACTGTTGTACCACAAGTACCTAGAAGAGAAGCCCAAGATGATAACAATGACATGGTGGAAAATGAACCTGGAGATGAATATGTGAATGAAAATGTTGAGGCTGGTGAATATCAAAGAAAGTCAAACAGGCTTAAAAAACCACCGGTGTGGATGAAAGATTTTGTAGTAAACTACAAGGGTCAAAACAGAAGAGAGGAAACATCTGAAGTTACCAGGGTTGCTGACACTAATGTCGGGTCTTCCTTTGCTAACATGATAAGTCACATAGTCAAGTTAGAGGAACCAGGTCATTTCAGTGAAGCTGTAAGGAAAAGAGAGTGGATTGAAGCAATGAACAATGAATTGGAGGCCTTAGAAACCAATAACACATGGGAAATAACACATCTTCCATCCAATAGAAAAGCTATTGGTTGCAAATGGATCTACAAATTAAAGTACAATCCAGATGGAACCTTGGAGAGGCATAAGGCTAGACTGGTCATTCAAGGTTTCAGGCAAAAGTATGGTGTTGACTATTCAGAAACATATGCTCCAGTGGCAAAGATGACCACTGTAAGAGCCCTACTGGCAGTGGCTGCCATGCAAGGGTGGAACATGTACCAAATGGATGTAAGCAATGCATTTCTTCATGGCGACTTACATGAAGAAGTCTACATGCACTTACCTCCTGGGTACACAGGTATTGGTAGCAGAATTTCAGAAAAGACCTTAAACTATAAATCTTCAACACAAGTATGCAAACTCAGAAAGTCCCTTTATGGACTAAAACAAGCGCCAAGACAATGGTTTGCAAAACTATCTACTTCTCTAATTGACTTTGGATTCTCAAAGTCTAATGCTGATCACTCACTCTTCATAAAAGCTCACAATGGGAATATCACAGTTGTGTTGGTTTATGTTGATGACATGGTAATAACAGGAAACAACGTATCTGAAATAAGAAAATTGAAAGCCATGCTCAATCTCACCTTTCACATGAAGGACCTAGGAGAGTTATCCTACTTCTTGGGTTTGGAAGTGGCCAAGACAAGTCAGGGGCTATTTGTCTCTCAAAGAAGATACACAATGGAAATGATAAAGCAGTTTGGGGTAGAAAAACAAAGATCCCTGAGAGTACCTCTAGATAGTCATTGCAAGCTGGAACCTCAGAAGGGAAACCCTATGGTAAATCCTGATGTTTACAGAAGACTCATTGGCAAGTTGATCTACTTGACAATAACCAGACCAGACATAGCCTTCTCAGTACAGCTTCTCAGTCAGTTCTTGCAAACACCAACCTCTGATCACTTCCAAGCAGCCAAAAGGGTGTTGAGATACCTGAAAGGTACACCATGTCAGGGAGTGTTATTCGCCAATGTCAACTCTGCTAAACTTACAGCCTATTGTGACTCTGACTGGGCTTCATGCCCATTTTCTAGGAGATCAACAACTGGATTCTGCATACTATTAGGACAATCACCAATTTCATGGAAGTCCAAAAAACAGAGTGTAGTGGCTAGATCCTCTGCTGAAGCAGAATATAGGGCGATGGCTCTAACAATTTGTGAAGTTACCTGGATCATGTCTCTCTTAAAAGATTTGGGGATGAACAAAGTAAATTCAGCAGAATTGAAATGTGACAATCAAGCTGCCATTGCCATCGCTGCCAACCCAGTACTGCATGAAAGAACCAAGCACATAGAAATAGACTGTCATTTTATCAGGGAGAAAGTAGCAAAGGGGGTTGTTCAACCCGCATATGTGGCCTCCAAGGATCAAGTTGCAGACTTACTTACCAAACAGCTACCAGTTAAACAACACATGAATCTCCTACACAAGATGGGAGTGATGGGTTCTCCACACTCTCATCTTGAGGGGGAGTGTAGAAGAGAAGCCCAAGAGCACACTACAAAGGAGAGTGTCCAGCCAAAGAAAACACGAATAAAGACCCTGGCAAATGGAATAGAAAAGAAATCACAAAAGGACAAAGGTTAGGTACATGGTAAAGCATGTTCATTCATGCTGTGACCTGTACATGGTTGGTAGAAGGATTTGTCCTTTGTGAATATCTTGTAGGGTTACTACTATGATCCTTATTATATATAGATGCATCACACAACATTGTATGACATACAAAAACAGAGAAATAACACAGCCGCCAAAGGTGCAGCAACATTCCCAGATATCATTCCCTTCTTTTATTCATATTCATACAATATTACATTCAAAGTCATAATGTTATACCATAAGGCTTTTCATCAACAACAGCATCGTAAAGTTTGTTTATCACTAGTCTACATTTTTCAGAAGTCACACAGTAGTAATACTAGTAGATATATTCGAGAAATAAACGCTTCATTTAACACAAATATACAATCAAAAGGCAACTCTGCGGCCTCGAAAACACACTCATCTCGAGTATCAAAAATTCAGGAAAGAAACATCTAGCAAACCTTTAATTGTTGCTGCAACATCTAATGACTCATACAAGGTTAATTTTTTCTCTGCTGAAAAATCAAAATTCTTAAGAAAGTAGATTTGACAAATCAAATTAGTAAAACCAAAATAGAATTGATCAGTTACTAATGTGTACTGCCGTTTTCCTTGTTAATCTATTGACTCAAGAACGGTGTTTATAGACGTCATTTTTTGTTGGGGTTTACTAACTAGGCACTACGCAGGGATCAGGGGAGCTGCAACAAACATATCGACGTTGAATGTTTCCTGTCAATTTACATCTGCAGCAACAACAATATTGTACGAATAATAGTTATCCTCGCTGATCAAACATTAAAAGAAACGAGCGCCTAGCAAATCTATTACGAGTATTTACCAGACCATCCCTATGAGTTAGCAGCATTCTCTTGTTCAAGAGCAAGTGAGTTTAGATCCTCAGCTCCGTATCCTTTGCACAACACCAAGCCCTCCATATACATTTGCAAATCCACCAAACGACTCATAGATTTTGCAAGCTCGTGTACTTGACAGTTAGCAATGTTATAGGACTTCTTTCCATATAAAAAACAGCTGCCATTATCACTCTCATACCAGAATAACGGCAAACGCGGGCTAGATCTGAAGAAATTAAAAGCGTCCCGACTTGAAATCCCTGAAAACCGCTGGGTCCACACCCGCTCTCCGCTATCCTCTTCTAGTGCCCATATGCTGGATTTTACAGAAGAAATAAAGAAATCCGCAAGTGACTCCTTAAGACAAAACAGAAACTTTATGGCTCCCCTATCATCTGAAGCAAAAGACAGTTCCAAGTAGGTAAATTTCTCGAAATCAAAGTCAAGAGAAACTAAATGAGTTGAACTATCTGAAGGGTTAGCATCCCTATTCGGGTCAGTTGAACTATCAGAAGGGTTAACATCCTTATTCAGGTCATTACAAATCCAATATGCCGCTCCTTGAAAGAAAACCCCCTCTTTGCGATAAAAACAACGCCAAAACAAACGCGTAAAGTATGAAAAAGACATATTGAGGCCATCATTTCTGAGATACCATTGTTGATCACTGAGCTTATAAACTGCAAAACACACAGTATTACCATCTTGTACCCTGTCCATATTCAATTGAGATAGCAACGACTTTATAATCCTTACTGGCAGGCGCAAACCCAAATGCATACCCGACCCCCACCATGGACGACAATGGAGAAAGCGGAATTCGCAACAACTTTCTAATACAAGGGTTCCAAAGCATCAACGGTTCTAGACCACCAAAAAATTGCTTAATTAACAGCAACTCATTGCAGCTCCCTAGTATACAATACCTTTTATGGGTACTCTTTAAAATGTGATCAGTTTTACGAAGAGTGTCAGCGTGACGAACTGTCAACAAGCATCCTTTCAACCCAGACCGACCCGACCCCTGGAGGGCTAGTAGCAATTTACTATTGACGGAATTGATTTTGCAAAGCTTACGATGCAGGGTAATAAAATCAGGGTTATCAATGATGGAACACCAAGATTTGCATACGCACCGGAATTTTAACAGGGTTTTGGCTCGTAAATTTGCAAGAATTTGGGTCCAAAGTTCAGGTGGTAGGTACTTTAATTCGGAAATTCGGGTCGGATTTGACAAAGATTTAGTCTTCTTTTTGCTCTTCATTATCTGCACAGCATTCATTTGAGAATTAAATCAAAAGAAATTAATGAGAAGAGGAGAGAAAAGAAGGGTTCTTGATCCTTCACAATTCATATCATTTAATCAAGAAAATCATCAAACTTCAAATGAGTAATAATTGCATTGCCAAATAAAAAAACAAACTAAATTGGTTTACAGTTTTGAGATTTTCAGATAATATACCTGTGATTTCGGAAGGAAAACTAGTGTTATTTTTAATTTGTTGTTTCGCCAAAAGGCAAATTCTGGTTTGAAACCGTCTTATAATCAGTTTGAAACTAGTTTTAAACCCGTGCAAATTGCACAAAAATACTGTTTTAAATACTTACTATTATAAATAATGTAAAATATTCAAGATTAATCATGTAAAAATAATTAACAATTGTAGATTTTAGATAAAGACTCTGTGTATGGTATACTCCGTATTAAAGAATATATATGTATATATACCACTTTAATAGTTGTGTTATCATATCACTACAAATTCTCATTTAAGACGGAAATATCCGTCGTAACCTTAAGACGGGTCATATGTCACACAAAAGAGAAAAACCTAATGCATTTTAAACTTATGAAACATGTTTTGACGATAAATGCAAATATATTAATTTCATGTAGTAAAACTTTATAATATTTTGAGTTGTTTATGGTCAATGTTTGTCTAACCTTAAACAATAAAATGGTATGAAATTTAAAATGAGAGAGAGTGCATTTTAAACATTATATGTTAAACACCTCTTTGATACTGAAATTTAATTAAATGAGGTAATAACTTTATTTAGAGTTAGACTAAGACATTTTACAAATAAATTTCATAACATCTACTCAACAACAATGCACGGGTATGTAATTTAAAATTGGTTATTATAAAAAAGTTATTAAAAATGATGTTTATATCAATTAATTGTCTCCTTTTAAGTTAATTATCCTTAAAAATAAAGTAATAAAATCTCCGTACTTTTTGTTAATCAATTTTAAATTAAAGTCAAATTTAATTTTTTACATCTAAATCATATATTTCATCTGTTTGGCATAAAAGGTGCATTAGGGTCAATTGGTCGAGTTGTTCTTGCCCGATATGTCATCTTGCTTAGCCAAATTTGAGTTTCTACTTTGTTTTATTACTTGGCCGGTCTCATACAAACCCGACTCATATGTCAGACAATATTAGTTATAAAAAATAGGGTTTTTCTACATGGTACCCTTGTATTTTTCCGAATTCTACATGGTACCCCTCGTTTTTTCAAAATCTACATGATACCCCTAAAGTTTATGAAAACCTCTCAAAATACCCATAATGCACAAATCCGTCTGTTTTAAACGTTTATATTATGCACTTTTCATTGATCTTTTGACAATAATTTTGCATGTCGTTATCATAAATATCCTTTAGACAATCATAAACATATTTTCTTTGTAAAAATAATCCGTTTTAAAACTCGATTTTTAGTAGTTTACTAAGTATAGGGGTACCAGTGATAATTTTAAAAACTAAGGGGTACCACATAGAATTCGAAAAAACACAGGGGTACCATGTAGAAAAACCCTAAAAAATAACACAATAATAGTAAAATTTAACGACTAAACCCGTGCTGTTCTTAAAACCATTTTTTTAGTCTAACTTGTGCACGTTTGTAAAACCTGTGCACAGACAAAATAAAATTTTTGACCCGTGTACGTTTATAATGACCCGTACACATTTGTAGTACGTTTATAGTACATATAACATACTCTCTCACAAAAAACAACACACTAATGTTTTCCTATGAGACGGTTTCACACTACTATTATTTTAAAAGCTCTCTTATAAGATGTAGTAACTTTTCTTATTTATTTTTTCCTTTTTTTTTCATTACTTATTAGTGTTTTTTATTAGTAGTCTTACAATATTTTTAATAGGCTGAGTTACCTGATGATACTCACAAGGCTGAATGTTTCTACTTCTTATGTGAGAGGTCTTATATTAAGAGTATTGTGAAACAGTCTCGATTAGAGACCAACTAACTCATATTATAACTTTATAAGAATAGTAATTTCATTATTTACTTCCTGCACCTTTCACTTGGGATTACATTTGGGATTTAGCCTAAAATCCCAACTATAACGCCTCACATTTAATATAATCACTCCCTTAGAAACCTTCTTAACTCTTAAGAAAAAAAGTCAAGCGATCAAGTTTATTTTGAAAAATGTCAAGTGATTAAGTTTATGGTGAAGATGATACAAAATATATTTATATATTGAAGCATTGGGGAATTATTGCGTGAAGAAAAAATTATTGATAATATCGGTTTTTAAACTTTATCCTTAAATATTTCAAGTTTGTACCGTGCATATCCTTGAATCAGGGATGAAGATGTTTTTTTTAAAAGAAAAATGAATGTATGCTCACCGAATTAATCTAGAACTCTTTGAACATATTTTTCATTTTAAAGAGTTTAACGTTGTAGATCTGAAATTTACGGTGTGATTTTCATGTAAAATTATTTTTTTTATCACATTTATAAAGCACTCATTTCTCGAGTATTTAAGCACTCCCTGAATTTTTATCGAGAAAGATACTTGTTAAATTTATTTATGAAATTTAAACATTTTTTTTTTTTCACTTTTACATTTTTTAAGTTCCTATTTCGTTAATTTTTGTATAATCTGAATTTCGTCACTTATGAAGATTTCTTATTTATTTAAAAAAAAAAACTCGAATTAATATATTAAGTGTCCATTGTTTCTTAACCCATTTCTTTAATTTTAGTTATATACTATGTATTTTGTAATTGAGCAATTTGAAATTGAACCATTGAAAACAAAAACAAACACTTCTTTAATTAATTCCCAAATAGATAGTGGGCCTTGAATTTAGGAATGAAAAAGTAGTATTTGACTTTTTGACTTTCAACCACAGAGCGCCACATAGGCTATGTGGTTGTTGCTTTAATAAATTAGGATACGATAGATATATATGTGACCATTTTACGATAAAATATAAATATCTTTTAATAAATGTTACTATCAGCTTTCTTTTGTTAAAAAGCGACAATGGTTATAAAATATTAATATTAAATGATCAATTTTTAAAATGTTTACATTTCTCGCGTTCTGTTGAGACCGTCTCGAAAGACCTACTTCAAACAAAACGGCCTAATTATCCTTTTTTTTCTTATTAAGCAATTCTCATACTATTTTCTCTTGTCCTCGATTAAAAAAAAGAGCGTTAACTTATCGCGATTTTAACTTTAGCGATTACTTATATAAGTGAATGACAAAGGTAAGCGGTAATAAAGCACATTCGTTAGAATTATCAGAAAGTTACTCCGTAGTGATTTGCAAAACAGAAAGAAAAATAGAAGGTGTATAGAATTTACTCTCTATGTTTCTTCAACAATTTATATATAAAACCGTTTTAAATAAGCATTATTATAAAACCAAGCAATTATTTATCTAAAATCATGGGCGGACCTAGGGGGCCTTGGCGGGCAAGTGCCCCCAAATAATTTTCAGAAATAAATTTTTGTAAGTATTGTAAATTTGTAAGTAGATAATAAGTTATTATGGCTTAGTTGGTGGAGTGGTTGTGTTATCATCAAAGGGTCACAGTTTCAATGTATGCAAGGCACACATTTTGTCTATTTTTTTATGATTGATTTTTGTGCCTTAGCCCATGTAATTTATTTGTTCATTTGTTATATAGTATATGAAAAAAATTGATTTTTTATATGATTCGAACCCTTAACTTTCATGTGATTTACTAACTTCAATACCATTGAGTCACTTCTATTTGTTAATGAACTAGATTTCATGCCCGTGCGATGCACGGGTCTACGTTAATGTCATTTTCGTAATTTTCCTATAATAGTTAACTTATAAAAATAAACTTTTGAAGTTTTAAGATTATAATAAAATATACTCCGTATTTTTTTTAAAAATAATATTGATATATTGATTCAACTTCTATTTTAAACATATGTTACCAACCTTGTCGGGACTCAAGTTATATTTTATCTATATTATGACTAGAAAAATAATCCAAAGTACCCAAGAATTAAGCTCTCTAAGACAATGTTTAAGAAACTCAAAAGATTTTGGGTTGATCACCCCACCTTATGGTCTTTGTTCGATATGGGGTAATTCTACTATTTATAGGTATTAGTTTATTCACCACACATACATTATTTTTCAATGTGAGATATATAACATACTAAGAATTACACAAAATATATGCAAATAATATGAAATTCTATACTATAATGCATGATAGCATTTTTTTTACCGCGAATCTAATTATTTTATTTTCATAAGTAATACAAAATTTTAAGAGCTCTCTAAAACAATACTCTTTTCGTCTTAATCAATTGTTTGCCTTTAATTAAAATACTTCTAAAAAAAGGCAAACAAATGACCGGGACGAAGGGAGTATTTGAGAGACTTAAACGACTTTAAGGTTCATCTCTAAGTTCCAAGGACGACTCTTATATTATTTATAATCGCGTGATCATCCCAGCTTATGATATTTCTTCGATGTGAGACAATTTCTCTATTTATACATAGTATATTCACTACATTTACATTACTTTTCAATGTGAGACAAATAACATATTGGTAGTTACCATTAAAATTATTATTTATGATACTTTCTTAAATTATTATTTATGATACTTTTCTAAATTAAATTTGATGATATAATATTTTGATGATGTAAATTTCATTAAGGGGGAGATAATGATACAAACTTTTAAGATCTCTGTAAGATAATACTTAAGAGATTCAAAAGATTTTGAGTGAATATGTAAGTTCGAAGGATGACTCATTTTCACAATATTTTTTTGTGAAATTAATGTAAAAAATTTTATATACAAATTATAAACACCAGTTGAATATAATATAGAAAATGTATATTGAGATAAATAAAAGATTTTTCACTTTATTTTTTTATGATATTTTCCTAAATTAATTTTTGCTTATGTAAGTTTCACTAATGTAGATACAAACTTTTAAGAGCTTTCTAAGACGATATTTAAGAGACTCAAAAGATTTTGAGTTGATATCTAAATTCCTAGGATGACTCCTATTTATAATTATAGGATCGCCCCAACTTATGATAATTTTCTGATGTGGGACAATTATACTATTTATACATAATATATTTACCACACTTCTATTATATTTCAATATGGGACAAATAACTTATTAAGTAGTACACCATCAAAATTATTACTTATATAATACTTTCCTAAATTTCTAAATTAAGTTTGATGATGTAAATTTCACTATTGTAGAGTTAATAATACAAAATTTTAAATTAGGTTCATTAAGTCAATACTTAAGAGACTAAAATGACTTCTATTTATAATCATATTTATGATCACTCCACCTCATGATATTTTTCGATATGAGATAATTTTAATAACTAATGTTTATCTCTCCCCTAGTTGTTAAGAAAATTGTTTATTTAGCTAGGAAGTTGTTGACATATGTAATCCTAAAAGACAATATCTCGATCGGGATTCGGGTGGGGTGCAAAGCGTAGTCATTTTAAATCATGTGAATTCAAATTAGAAAGAGTTTTTAGGAAACTTTTATGCCAACAAATACACACGTATTTCCATAAGTAAGCTAAGTCTCGTTTTTAGGAAACTTTTATACCAACAAAACTATCCACATATCCTTATTACTACATACATATATATATCATTACTCCAACACAACAAATTTCATCTTACAAATACAAAACCCTAAGAAAAATAATGGCTAAGAGGTCTCATGGAGTTGAAGAACATGAAAGACAAGAGATGTCGAAGAAGTTGAAGATTGTCGATGATGCAATGGAAGCACGCGCCGCGATGTTGAGAGCTCGATATGCTGGTATCATTGCTAAGTCATGTCAATTTCTACAAAACCATGGAGAGTTGAAGCGGTTTGAGGTGAATAAGAAAAACCATCAAGAGTTAAAGAAGTTTGAGGTGAATAAGAAAACCCATGAAGAGTTAATTAAGAGGCTTGAGGTTAATAAGAAAAAGCATGAAGAGAAAGCAAGAATTGAAGAATTATTAGAGAAAAAACGGCGGAGACAAGAAGAGAGACAGGCGGCTCGACTTGCCTTGGAGAAATTAGAGCAATCGGTTCGAGTTGACGACCGGTACGGAGTTACAAAGGAGTTGGAGATATTAACAGGATGTTCGATGTCTCGTTTAGGTTATGTTGGTAGAAGAAGGATGGAGAAGCTTGGTTTGTTCTTTAAGGATGATTCATCTCAATTTCTATGTGGTTATTAAATAAAATTGTTTAGTTAATTGTATAATATTGTACTTATTAAATAAAACTTTAAAGAAGGATGGAGTAGTTGTAAACCTGATTACTTATTTGTGATAGAAAGCAATTTTTGTTTGATTGTATGACATGTCGTTGAACTCCATTAATTACTTCATAAAGTTTTTAATTGTAATTGAGGAATACGACTACTAGTTACGGACTATATCTTTAATTGTAAGAGTTCTATTATTCAACCGTGAAAAACGGGGTTAGATTCTTACTCGTGAGATAATGAAAATTGATGTATCCAAATTGAACCCTAAATGACATGTTTTGTTTTGTTTAATCAATACTTCTAGTCTTCAAATCCAACAGTCATGTATACCTTTTCGGTCCATTTAAATTCAAAACTTCTATTTCCTTTTTAGTAAATTATTTTCAAAACAACTTTATCCTCATTGAGTTTTTCTTGGGAGGAGCCGGATGGTAGATCAATCAATCGGGATTGAATCATCATTCGTCGACTAAATTACATCGATTAAATTCAAATTAATATAAATGTACCAAGTAATTCAAAAGTAGCTAAAATTAGGAGTAACATAAAAAAAATGACAAAACATATTCAGGTTTATAGCATAATTCACAAGTAATTATAACTGAATTAATACTTGTGTATTGATTGCTCTTTAAAAAAGGGAAAAACAAAGAGCAATATGAAGTACATGATTATAAATCAGCCAAGTATATGCGGAGTATGTAGTACTGTACTCCCTAGTCGCAATCTTGTGTTTGTCTTTTATAGTCTTTATGGGGATATTTTAATCAAGGGCAAACATATGATTGGCCGAGACGGAGGAAATATCGGCCGAGAACCTAATATCAAGATTTGCACACTCATATATATACACTCCGTAGTAGAATGTCTAAGCTAAGTTAATAGTACCCAAGTTCAAAACCGGTGACATTGAAACCAAACACCTACGGTAGCATAATATCGTAGTTCGTGCTAATAATCGAATGGCACGCACAACGAGTAGCATGTTCTTCATGGAAGGATGCCAAATCCTCGGCGCCATATCCTTTGAGCAACACCAAACTCTCCGAATACATTTCCAAATCCAAATCGCTTTTGATATTACTCATTTGGCTACCAATAAGCTGATCTTCACCACTGTCGATATTGTACAAGTGCTTTCCAATTACTAAACACCTACCAATATTATCACACTCAATATAGAGTACTGGTTTATTACTATTGTCTTTGTGGAGAACGAATAATTCTAAAATATCCATACATGAACTCCCGGAAAACCACCGAATCCAAGTGTCTTTTCCGCTCTCCTGTTTCATCACCCATATGCTCGTATTTTCAACAGAAACACAGAAGATAGCAAGTGAATCCCCAAGACGAAACACGAACTTCCATGCCAATTTTTCGTCTGAAGCAAATGGGAGTTCAAAGTAGGTGAATTTTTCCGAATCAAAATCAAAAGAAACGAGATAAGCGTATGGATAGCGGCTACAAGGGTCCTTATATGGGTCCTCTCCAACCCAGTGTGCTGCCCCGCGAAAGATTATAGCTCCAGATGTCGTTTGACAAGAAAAATTTATCGGAAACATACACTTAAAGTATCCACGACGGATATTCAGATCGTGATTATTTTTGACAGTCCATTGTTGATCATTTATTGTATAAACTGCAACACACATATTTCTAACAGACCAATATCCATGTATTTCAAATGATATCGCGATGATTTTGTAATCCTGACTGCAATTCGCAAATCCAAATAGATACATAACATGATGAGAACCGGTACTGGGAAACGGGCAAGGGGGGATCAACAATGATTTTCTAATACTCGGGTTCCACAGTCTCAATTCGTCCGAGCATTGCATTAAAAGCAGCCCATTACACTCTCCTAAAAGTTCGTATCTTTCAGAACTACTGAAAATATGATCAGATTTTTTAAGTGTGTTACTCTGACGAACTGTTAACAAGCATCCAGCAGTGCCATCTTGTCCCAAACCCTCGAGAGCGAATAACCTTTTACTGTCGGAATTGATTTTGCAGAGTTTAAGATGCAATGAAACGAAGTCTGGGTCATCAACAATGGTGCGCCAAGATATACAGACGCTCCTCAATCTAACCAGTGTTTTCACTGGCAATGCTGTGAAAATTTGAGTCAATAATTCGGGTGGAATGTACTTGAAATTCGGCAATGTTTTTGCCTTCTTCCTAAACTTCAATGTCTCCATCTGCTTGAAAGGGATGGATCAGGGATTCGTCTGTGCTCGTATTTTTCACCCGTTATATAATGAAACTCATATTCACCCGTAATAACTTGGTGTCTATTTATACAGTAAGGTAGACTCAAAAGTGATACTTTTCCTATAATAATTAGGAAATTCAATTCTTTCAAATTACTAATCAACTAATTCTAATAATATTAAACTTTCCTAATATGTAATTCCGTATTCTCTTTGGTCTTACATCTTATCTCACACTATTTATACGAGTAATTATTTTTATTTTAATATTTTTCCTAGTGAATATCAATCATACAATGAATATTGAGTGAGTTAATTTTTTAGAGTCCAAATAAGGTTTAAAGTCTTAATCCTCTGCTTTAAATGTGTAACTGATCGAATTGTAGTCGAAGAGTTCGCTTTTAAATGATTTTTAAGCCAGTGACTTCATTGGTGAGGTCTTATAATGTTTGAGGTTGCGCTAACTACATCAAATTGTGTTGCAATCAACTTCATATATGTAACAGAAAACTGAACTCACATTTGCAGAATTTTAAGCATACAAAAATATCGAGTAAATCCACTCGAATTAATCAGGCTGCTTGCTGCTACTGATTTTTCTGTTCAGATCAAAGAATAACCAAATCTTGAGGCTGTTATAGGCTTATAGCCATTGAATATTGCGAAAAGTTTCCGATAATTACATCAGTTACAAGTGTATAAATCTAGTGCCAGAAATCTAGAATGCATTCGCACCTGAGAGTTCAGAATGTTAAATAGTAGTTAAGATTATTACAAATCACGACTTGCTTGTTAAATAGTATTTGTACGCGCTTTCGGTCATTGAGGCTTACTAACTCGGCACTAGGCAGGGGAGAAGCAGAGCAGCAACTTACATATCAACACTGAAACGTTTCAGGCAATTAAATCAGCAAAAACAATAAAGTAGGAATTAAAAAGAGCAGCAACTTCCAAAAATCAGCTATAAAGACAGTAGCATTCTTGTTCAAGACTCGATTTCTTCAGCTCTGTATCCTTTGCGTAACACCAATCCCTCCGTATACATTCGCATATCCACGAAACGACTCATAAATTTTCCAAACTCATGCACTTGATAGCTAGCAATGTTATATGACTTCTTAAACAAATAAATGAAAAATACTAGGGTTCCACAGTCTCAATTCATTCGAGCATTGCATTAAAAGAAGCCCATTACACTCTCCTAAAAGTTCGCAGCTTTCAGAACTGCTGAAAATATACTCGAATTTTTTAAGTGTGTTACCCTGACGAACTGTTAACAAGCATCCAGCAGTGCAATCTTGTCCCAACCCCTCGAGAGCTAATAAGTTTTGGCTATCGGAATTAATTTTGCAGAGATTAAGATGCAATGAAACGAAGCCAGGATCATCAATAATTGTGCGCCAAGTTTACAGACGCTCCTGAATCTAACCAGTGTTTTCACTGGCAATGCTGTGAAAATCTGAGTCAATAATTCAGGTGGAATGTACTAACCAAGCATATATAGGAACTAGAGGACACTACCTGCCATTATACAAAAAGTCCTCACAATATATTTAAGATCATTTAAGCAATATATTTTCCAACCTGTAGCATAGGCCAGAAAGCAAAAAGTATGCCAGAAACCGATTATTTATACTCGAGAAGCAGCGTCCTTAGACATGGGGAGAAGACAACCATCGTAAAGTTTGTTGATCACTACTTCACAATTCTCACAAGTTACATCATAACTTACTACCACATTCTAAAAATTCCGCAAATTATTTGCCAGAATGGTCAACAGTAATGCGAAGGTTTTACGGCATATTAAAACAAACTCAAAAGAAGAGGCAGAACACTACAATCAAAAACTGCAGAAACACGGACTTTAACAACAATTGCCTTATCTTTTGTAACGATATCACACATTTAAGAGCGAATTCAGATTAATATCAACAAGATTGAGAACATCACTACTATTTGAAGTACAAACAAGATCGAGAACGGTGTTTATAGGCGTCATTTCTAGTTGGGGTTTACTAAGTAGGCCCTAGGCAGGGATCAGGGGAGCTCACTAACGGGGTAATTAAACAACAGAAAAGAACAGCAGTAGGCATATCAGATGTACCTAAGACATACCGGTATCCTTTACACAATACTAAGCTCTCCGAATATGTTTCAGGTTCTAGAAAGCAGCTCTTAGATTCTTTTTTATCTCCTCCACTTGGCAAGACGGGACATTAGATTTTTTTAGCGTCCCAGTCTCCGAAACATGGCGTGAACAGAACAACCGCATCGTAAAGTTTGTTGATCACTAGTCTACATCCTCAGAAGTCACACAGTAGTAAAGACTAGTAGATATGTTCGAGAAATAAACGCTTCATTTAACCCAAATATACAGTCAAAAGGCAACTGTACGGCCTCGAAAACATGCTCATCACGAGTGTAAAAAATTCTGGCAAAAAACATCTAGCACACCCTTAACTGTTTCTGCAACATCTAATGACTCATACAAGGTTAATTTTTTCTCTGCTGAAGAATCAAAATTCTTTCAAAAGTAGATTTGACACATCAAATTTGTAAAACCAAAATAGAATTGATCACTTGCTAATGTGTACAAGCCGTTTTCCTTGTTAATCTAATGACTCAAGAATAACGGTGTTTATAGACGTCATTTTTGTTGGGGTTTACTAACTAGGCACTAGGCAGGGATCAGGGGAGCTGCAACAAACATATCGACGTTGAATGTTTCCTGTCAATTTACATCTACAGCAACAACAATATCGTACGAATAATAGTTATCCTCGCTCATCAAACATTAAAAGAAACGAGCTAGAAAATCTATTGTTTATCAGAGCATCCATATGAGTTAGCAGCATTCTCCAGTTAAAGAGCAAGCGAGTTTAGATCCTCAGCTCCATATCCTTTGCACAACACCAAGCCCTCCATATACATCTGCAAATCCACAAAACGGCTCATAGATTTTCCAAGCCTGTGTACTTGACCGCTAGCAATGTTATACAACTTCTTTCCATATAATAAACAGCTGCCATTATCCCTCTCATAGCAGAATAGCGGCAAACGCGGGCTAGAGCTGAAGAAATTAAAGGCGTCACAACCTGAAAGCCCTGAAAACCGCAGGGTCCACACCCTTTCTCCGCTATCCTGTTCCAGTGCCCATATGCTGGATTTAACAGAAGAAATACAGAAAACCGCAAGTGACTCCTTAAGCCGAAACGGAAACCTTATGGCTCCCCTATCATCTGAAGCAAAAGGCAGTTCCAAATAGGTGAATTTTTCCAAATCAAAGTCAAGAGAAACTAGATGAGTTGAGCTATCTGCAGGGTTAGCATCGCCATTCGGGTCATCACTAATCCAATGTGCTGCTCCTTGAAAGAAAAAACCCGCTTTGGGACCAGAACAATGCCAAAACAAACGCTTATAGTATGAAAAAGACATATTGAGGCCATCATTTCTGAGAAACCATTGTTGATCACTGAGCGTATAAACTGCAAAACATATAGCATCTTGTCCATCTGTACCCTGAGTCTGTTTAAATGAGATAGCAATGACTTTATAATCCTTGCTGCCAGGCGCAAACCCAAATGTAAACACGCGCGGCCCCAAGAACGCCAATGGAGGAAACGGAATTCGCAACGACTTTCTAATACATGGGTTCCAAAGCATCAAATTTTGTCGATAACGAGGATCAATATGTCTGCAAATTAACAGCAACTCATTACAGCTCCCTAGTAGGTCATACCTTCTATGGGTACTCTTAAAAATGCGATCAGTTTTACGAAGACGGTCAGCGTGACGAACTGTCAACAAGCATCCTTTCAACCCAGACCGACCCGACCCCTCAAGGGATAGTAGCAATTTACTATTGACGGAATTGATTTTGCAAAGCTTACGATGCAGGGTAATAAAATCAGGGTTATCAATGATAGAACACCAAGATTTGCATACGCACCGGAATTTTAACAGGGTTTTGGCTCGTAAATTTGCAAGAATTTGGGTCCAAAGTTCAGGTGGTAGGTACTTTAATTCGGAAATTCGGGTCGAATTTGACAAAGATTTAGTCTGCTTTTTTCTCTTCATAATCTGCACAGCATTCAGTTGAGAATTTAATCAAAAGAAATTAATGAGAAGAGGAGAGAAAAGAAGGGTTCTTGATCCTTCACAATTCATATCATTTAATCAAGAAAAACATCAAACTTCAAATGAGTAATAATTGCATTGCCAAATAAAAAACAAACTAAATTGGTTTACGGTTTTGAGATTTTCAGATAATATACCTGTGAATTCGAAAAGACGATTAGTGTTTTAAGGAGAAACTAAGAAAGATAGCAAGAACGGAAGAACTAAATATTAATTAATTTGCAACGGACAGTAAGAGCGAGGAAGTGAGTAAATAGACGATAGAGGATGGCAAATTCTTGTTTGAGACCGTTTAATCAGTTTGAAATATGATATATATATATATATATATATATATATGACCATTCTTGTTTGAGACTGTCTTAATCAATTTCAAATATAGTACTCCCTCCGTCCCGGTCATTTGTTTGTCATTTCCATATTTGGGTGTCTCATTCATTTGTTTACCTTTCTATATTGGGAAGACTTTTGATGAGTAATTTCATCACCCAATGGGAATATTGTCCACTTGTCATCTTATGACACTACCCACAAATGGTCCCCTCCCCTTTCCTTGGTCTTTGTGCCAAAAGCAAAGGTAAACAAATGACCGGGACGGAGGGAGTATCTTTTAATAAATGTTACTACCGGTTTTCTTTCGTTAAAAAGTGAAAACTTTAATTATAAAATTTTAATATTAAATGGTCAATTTTTAAAATGTTTACATCTTCTCGCGTAATGTTGAGATCGTCTCGAAACACCTACTTCAAACAAAACGGCCTAATTTATCCGTTTTTTTTCTTATTAAGCAATTCCCATACTCTTTTCTCTTGTCCTCCATTAAAAAAAAGCTTTAACTTATCTCGATTTTAACTTTAGCGATTACTTATATATGGGAATGACAAAGGTGAGCCCTAATAAAGCACATTAGTTAGAATAATCAAAAAGTTACTCCGTAGTGATCGATTTGCAAAACAGAAAGAAAAATAGGTGTATAGAATTTACTCTATGTTTTTTCAACAATTCTTATATAAAACTGTTTTTAAAGCATTATTGTAAAACCAAGTGATTATTTACCTAAAATCCCCCCACTAAAATACCTTTCCCTAGTCATCACTTTCCATAATAAAGAAATCAATCTCTTTTATTATATGGTTTTAAAATGTCATGTTATAAAACAGTTTTACAGGGGACTTAGGCTCTGTTCTTTTGGACTGAAATCGTCTGAACTGAACTGAACTTATTGGATCTGAACTGAACTGAACTGAACTTAATGGACCTGAACTGAACTGAACTGAACTGAACTGAACTGAACTGATCTGAACTGATCTGAACTGAACTGAACTTAACTTAACTTAACTTAACTTAACTAATAAAAAGATTATGACAATAATAATACAATAATAAATATTATAATAATTTAATCATTAGTAATAATAATAATATACTAATATAATAATATAATAATATAATAAGATATATAAAAATAAAATAGTAATATAATATAATAATAATAATAATATTAAAATAGTAATATTACTTATCTAATTATTAATAATAATATAATATAGTAATAAATAAATTAAAAATAGTAATTAAAATAAATATGATAAGTATAATTTAATAATATAATATAATATTATAAATAATAATAATAATAATATATTAATCATTAGTATAATACTATATTAATATAATATAAAAATAATATTATAAAATATTAATATAAATGATAACATTATTAGTAATAATATAATATAGTAATAAATATATTAACAAAAGTATCTAAAGAATTAATAAGATCAAGTATAATATAATAATATAAATGATATAAATACTAATAATAGTAAATATAAATAATAATAATAATAATAATATTGTGAATATATTAATAAAATATTAAATATAATATAAAAAAATAATAATAATAATAATGAATGTTAGTAATACTAATATTTCCATTAATTAATCGTAATAATATAATTATAAATAAATAAATTAAATATAAATATAATAATAAAAATAAAAATTATAATAATAAATAATAGTGATATAATAAATTTTAAAAAATATATTAATATAATAATAAAAAGTTAATTAATATAATAATAACAATGATAATAATAATAATAATAATGTTGAAATAAAGTAAGTTGAGCTGAACTGAACTGAACTGAACTGATCTGAACTGATCTGAACTGAACTGAACTGAACTGAACTGAACTGAACTGAACTTAAAAAAGCTGAACTGAACTGAACTGAACTTATTGGAGCTGAACTGAACTGAACTGAACTTATAAGAGCTGAATTTAAGTCCAAAAGAACAGGGCCTTACTCATGTTTTTGGAATACATTTTCAAGCAATTAGAGTCCTTAAAAGAACTGGGGTGAACAAAAAGCGATCTGAGTTATTAAAGGAAATGCACTATCTATTTTATTTGTTTTAGGAAATGAAGAGGATCTAAGCTCTTTTTCAATATCATCTCAACCACATAATCAGCTTACTTAACCCACTTGCATCCTCATACAAAATTTGGAATTGTAGTCCTAAAAGACGTAATAGATCATGTCGAATTAGTGTTCGTGTCATATCACTTAATTAGATGTAATAAACGGATCATGATCAGTTGACCACTATTAGCTACCTTTTCATCTTGTTTTCCAAAAAAGTTTTAATAAAACTCAACTACCTCTTTAGGTTTCAGGTACATTTTCCATTAGTTTTACCAAACAGAGCATTGGTAAGAGTTTAAGATTCTGCTTTACTAATAAACTAGTTTTAAACAGTGTAGATTTGCACGAGTTTGCTTATTAAACATTTGAAAAATATAAATAAATGACTAAATAATTAAAAATAAAGTGCAAAAATAATTGTCCCGCTCGCTGATGGATGAAAGTTTCACCGTTTCTAGTTAAAATTTTCTAATTTTTTCCGAGTTCCGAGCTGAAATTTTATTGTCCTTACTCTACCACTATTGTACACTCTAATTCGTACTTAAGTGATTTTAAAAGAGTGTTTATCTATCACCTAGTTGTTAAAAAAAGTTGTTTATTTAGCTAGGAAATTGTTGACATATGTAATCCTACATATTCATGTCATTTCACTATACTCAATTACTCATTATAATTTTCTTAAAGTTTTTAAATAATTTGACTCTAATCCGAACAATTTCTGTCTAAATCACAAATTGTAGTCATTTTAAGTCAAGTGAATTCGAATTAGAAAGAGTTTTTAGGAAACTTTTATACCAACAAACTACCGTATTTTCATAAGTAAGCTAAGTCTCGTTTTTAGGAAACTTTTATACCAACAAAACTATCCACATATCCTTCATCACTACATACATATATATATCCTGCTCGAATCATTACTCCAACACAACAAATTTCATCTTACAAACACAAAACCCTAAAATCTAGTTCTACAAACTACAACAATAATGGTAGGAATTAAGAGGTCTCATGGAGTTGAAGAACTTGAAAGACAAGAGATGTCGAAGAAGTTGAAGATTGTCGATGATGCAATGGAAGCACGCGCCGCGATGTTGAGAGCTCGATATGCTGGCATCATTGCTAAGTCATGTGAATTTCTACAAAACCATGGAGAGTTGAAGCGGTTTGAGGTGAATAAGAAAAACCATCAAGAGTTAAAGAAGTTTGAGGTGAATAAGAAAAAGCCTGAAGAGTTAAAGAGGTTTGAAGTGAATAAGAAAAAGCGTGAAGAGTTAAAGAGGTTTGAGGTGAATAAGAAAAAGCATGAAGAGTTAAAGAGGTTTGAGGTGAATAAGAAAAAGCATGAAGAGAAAGCAAGAGCTGAAGAATTATTAGAGAAGCAATGGCGACGACAAGAAGAGAGACAGGCGGCTCGGCTTGCCTTAGAGAAGTTAGAGCAATCGGTTCGAGTTGACGACAATTACGGAGTTACAAAGGAGCTGGAAATATTAACAGGATGCTCGATGTCTCGTTTAGGTTATGTTGGTAGAAGAAGGATGGAGAAGCTTGGTTTGTTCTTTAAGGATGATTCATCGCAATTTCTACGTGGTTATTAAATAATTCAAGTGGTGAATAAAATTGTTTGCTTAATTTTTCAAGAAAAGATTATTTAGGTGTAATTGTAAATGTATATTGCAGTAAATTTGAAGCTGTTGTAAACATGATTAGTTATTTGTGGCTGTATACATTCTTTGCTTAGACAAGAGTTAATTCTATGTCATGTCTTTGAACTCCATTACCTGTTAAATTGCAATTGGCAATAGAGGGAGTAGCCCATTGCCTTATAAGGTGGAAACTCTCTCCTCTTTTTATCAATGTGGGATTACACTCACATGTGGGAAATCAGGTTTCTTCACACTCCCCCTCACATGTGAGCCCACTTCAAATCAGACTGGGGGGCTTTCTGGCCTCTCTTCCAGCTGTCAAGCAAACCGTGTTATTCTTCAACGGCTGCGTTTTTCTTAGCCCAGTTTTTTTTTTTTTTTTTTTTCTTTTATGCCCAGGTCTTTTTACCATGGGCTCTGATACCATGTTAAATTTCATAATCGGGTCTGGGTCCAACATGTACTGAGGAGAGAGAGTCCACTTTATAAACCCAAGGGGGTTGCACTCTAAAACCAATTGGCAATAGAGGGAGTAGCCCATTGCCTTATAAGGTGGAAACTCTCTCCTCTTTTTATCAATGTGGGATTACACTCACATGTGGGAAATCAGGTTTCTTCACATATCTACAGAATTATACGCATACAAAGCGCTAGCTCGGACTACAATTCAAGGACGAAAAAAAGTGATGCTACGACGTACAAGTTTTCGCTAATCAAACAACAAGAAGAATGAGTAGCAATTGACATAACTATGGTAGGTTCAGTAACAGCCAGAGGCTCTTCCCAAAACCACTGGTAAGACAAAGATACTAAATTATTCAGGGGAAGAATCTCAGATCACAAGCTCTCCGAATAAGTTTCCAGTTCTATATAATCATGCAAAGATCTTCTAAACTCGAATAAGTTTCCAGTTCTATATAATTGTTCAGTAACATCTTTTTCTTTGAACGATCACATAACTCGAATGTGTCATAACCAACCCTATTTGATTTTTCCGAAAACCACATGGCCCAAACTTTTGGTTGTCCTATTCTAGCACCCATATGCTGGAAGCAACCAAAGAAATACTTTGTCCTATTCTAGCACCCATATGCTGGAAGCTACCAAGACTGAAAACCGCTAGTGACCTTCCCAAGAAGAAACAGGAATCGCAATGAACCTCTTTCGTCCCAAGTAAATGGTAGTTTCAAAAACGTGAGTTTTTCCGTATCAAAGTTGAAAGAACCAAGATGAGTTAAATCACTCCTGTCTAGATCAATTTGTCCAAGCCACTATGCAGATCCTCGAAAGAAAATAGCATTTGTTAGCGGATAAAACGGCCCAAGCCTACCTATTCTGTACGGATAACTGTTATTGAGGCAATCATTTCTGACGGTCCACTTTCGATTACTGAGTGTATAAGCTGCAATGTGCGTGTTTGTAATCTTTTCAGGCAGAATATCTTCAATTGCAATCGCAACTACTATATAATCCTTACTAACAGGGTCGAACCCGACCACATATACAGAATCCTTGCCCATAGAAGGAGACAGCGGGCAAGTGGGAAGTACTAATGATTTGCGGATACAAGGATTCCATAATCTCAATTCTTGCTGGCAAAATAAAAGATTCCGGCGAGGACCATCGTTTTGATTAACAAGGAACAATCCATTACAGCCAGCTATAATATGGTACCAGTATGAATCCGATTTCCTAAAAATACGACCGGTATTTCGAAGGGCTAGCAGTAATTTATCATTGCTAGGATTTATTTTGCAACTTTGAAGATGCATTAAAACAAAACCAGGGTCATCGATAATGGAGCACCAAGATTTACATACGCACCTAAATCGTACTAGAGTTTTAGCGGGCAAAGTTGCGAAAATCTGAGTCCAAATTTCGGGTGGAACGTACTTAAGTTCGGGTATATGAGACAAATGTTCGGGTGTGTCTGACGATGTCGTCTCTGGATCAACTGCAATTTTGTTGAAGTTTCGGGCTTCTTCCTCCTCCTCTTCATCGTTTCCAAGTTTTGGTGATTAAGCAAACCTCAGATTAATGAGTCATTATTCACCAGCCGTAATTCTGCTCTGATTATATAAACCCAACTATCTCCTGTAAGCTCGTCCTACAGACCTACACCATACGATCTTCTTCTAACATAAGACCGGCCCAAAAGGAAAAAGCCCGAAGTCCACTTTTAATTATATTCATATTTCGATTTTATTTAAATTACCCGGTATTTTATGATTAATACTGACATATTTAAATATGTAAATTATCAAAATAAACTATTTTTTTTACGATTTTATTAAATTATGTAGTTTGGCTTTGTGCTAGTATGCTAGTCTTTGGCTAAAATTGGTTTTATAGAGCAATTTGTCTTAAGCTACGTGACACTATATAACAATTTCTACTAAATTCTTAGTATGAAACCCTTGCGTAAAGACCTGGCAAAACCAACCCAACCCGATTAACCTTACCCAAAAAGGCCAGCCCGAGACCCAAAATTAACCCAAAATTGACCCAAAAAGGCTAGTCCTTGTTCGTTATTTCCGAATTTTAAATTTGTATCATAAGGATACATTCGACAAACTAGACCTATAGCTTGACGAATTACGAGACCAAGCCAAGACCTATTGACTCGAACTCAAGAACTAAGCTAGAAACGCGTCTAGACAATAGCTCGAAAAACCAGAATTGTGCTCAACAATTACAAGTATTACTTTTAGAGGATTTTGTGTTAAAACTTGGATCCCTTTCTTGTTCCATGTCAATGGCTTAAATAGCCAAAACAAGAACCCTGAAAGGTCCTTACAATCCCAAAATTAACTAGCTCATTTAAGGAAATTAAAACTAGGTAATTACTACTAAATAAATTATCAAATAAAGCAAATAATTAAATAGGGTATTAGCCCTTTTATTAACCAAAATAAAATAAGCTGAAAGTGTCTTCAATTCTTCTGGCCATTACACATCCCCATTACTACGTACGCACCCGCTATTGAAGCCGTAATTACGAAAATCGAATTGGAGATCGTTTGTATTTTACGAGCAAGATTTTCGTACCATCCAATGAAGCTCACACGTTCAATGAAAGCTCGAAATACATTTAATTATTCTCGAGAATAACAAAACTGATTTCCGACTTTCAATGAACTCGTTCCTTCATTGACCCACAGCCCACTCGTATCATGTTTCTAGCTTACTTCTTGATGATGCTCTAACAATTCAATTTTCTCAAAAGTTATGCCTCATCCAGGACCGTTCCTCAAAGATAGTGATTGGTGCGGATGAGCAACACGAGGGGCTATATTACTTGTGAAGTCTCCGTGATAATAAAGTCAAAGCTTGTATGGTAGGCGCCGGTGATACAACCACCCTTTGGCACCGAAGGTTGGGACACCCCTCTTCCGATATATTTCGTTTTATGTCTTTTACTTCTACTAAGGACTCGCGAACATTTCATAACAAAACTTGTGATATTTGCCTTCGAGCTAAGCAAACTCGGGCACCTTTTTCTTTAAGTTCGAATAAAGATGAGTCTGTTTTTGATCTTATTCATTGTGATTTATGGGGACCGTATTCCGAAAATGGGTCTTGCGGGTCTCGTTATTTTTTTACCATCGTTGCTGATTTTTCCCGCTCCACTTCGGTTTATTTATTGCGTCATAAAGGTGACACTCGACAAACTTTATTAAATCTTTTTTCTATGGTTGTTCGTTAATTTAATAAGAAAATCAAAATTTTGAGTAGCGACAATGGGACTGAATTTACGCGTCTTCAAATGTTTTTTTTTAACACAAATGGGATCATTTTTCAGACTTCTAATGTGGATACTCCTCAGCAAAATGGTCGAGTAGAGCGAAAACATCGACATATTTTAAATGTCGCAGTCTACAATTGACTGAGATCAAATAACTTATAGATTACCCTCCTAATATAGAAATGATAACAATTAACTGAGATCAAATAACATATTGGTTGATCATCTTATATCGCAGTCTACAATTTCCGTCAATCACAGTTCATAACCTCACAAATCCACATTGAATGTTTCTCGGCGATTAAATCAACAGGAACATAACTCCAGATCTTCAGCTCCGTATCCTTTCCACAACACCAAGCCCTCCATATACATTTGCAAATCTACAGAACAACTCGTAGAATTGCCAAGCTCGCGTACTTGACAGCTAGCAATATTATACGACTTCTTCCCGTAAACAAAACAGCCACCCTCATCACTGTCACAGTAGAATAGAGGTAAACGCGGAATAGAGCTGAATAAACTGAAACTGTCATAACTTGAAAGTCCTGAAAACTGTTTGGTCCACACCCCTTTTCCGTTGTCCTCTTTCAGTGCCCAGATGCTGGATTTTACAGTGGAATTACTGAAAACCGCTAGTGTCTCCCTAAGACGGAAAGGAAACCTTATGGCTCCCCTGTCGTCTGAAGCAAAAGGCAGTTGCAAGTAGGTGAATTTTTCCAAATCAAAGTCAAAAGAAACGAGATGAGTTGAACAATCAGCAGGGTTACCATCACCATTTGGGTCATCACTAATCCAATGAGCCGCTCCTTGAAAGTAAAAACCCGCTTTGGGACAACAATATAAGTAAAACAAACGCATAAAGTACGAAAAAGACATATTGAGGCCATCATTTCTGAGAGACCATTGTTGTTCACTGAGTGTATAAACTGCAACACGCATATTCATACCATTTGTACCTCGACTCCGTTGAAAAGCCATAGCAATGACTTTATAATCCTTACTGCAAAGCGCAAACCCAAATGTATACACCACTTGGAGCAAGTAGAAAAATGGAGAAAGGGGAATTCGCAATGACTTTCTAATACAAGGGTTACAAAGCATGAATTGTTCTCGATTACCAGGAACAATATAGCCGCAAATTAACAACTCATTGCAGCTCCCTTGTAGATAATACCATTGCGAACTCTTAAAAATTTGAGCAGTTTTTCGGAGAGTGTCAGCGTAACAAACCGTCAACAAGCATCCTTTCCTTCCATGGCGTTCAAATCCCTCGAGGGCTACTAATAGTTTATGACTCACGGAATTGATTATGCAAAGCTTACGATGCAGCGTAACGAAATCAGGATGATCAATGATGGAACACCAAGATTTACAGACGCACCTGAATGTTAATACAGTTCTGGCTGGTAAATTTGCCAGAATACGGGTCCAAACTTCCAGTGGTAGGTACTTGAATTCGGAAATATGAGACGAATTTGTTGATGTTTCCGTCTTGTTTTTGTTCTTCATCTTCTGCATAGCACTTTAGAAAGGAGGTTTCTGGTAAACCAAATACTATGTGGATATGAATTTGCACTTTGATAAATTTTATGACTCGTTCATATATATATATACAGGGTAAGACAATTACCTTCACTAAACAAGAAAACACAATCCTATTATAAATATATCTAATTACCCTATCCTTAAACCTTACAATTATTTACTTTCCTAATATTTATCTACCTTATTAATCCTATTATATATAATAATCGGTATTTGGTATTTGGTATGTTACATATACCATATCTCTGAGTCTCACACCCCTAACACTCATAGTAATTTGCTAAAATTTGTCCAAGCTAGTATGCGGACCGTCGAAAGAAAACAGCACTTGATAGGAAATAAAATGGCCCGCGCCTATCTAGTCGGTACAGATAACTGATATTATTAAGGGGATCATTTCTGACGGTCCATTGTTGATTACCGAGGGTATAAACTACAACATTCGTCTTTCTGGTCTCTTCAGGCAGACAATGTTCCAATGCAAACGCAAGCACTTCATAATCCTAGCTAACAGGGTCGAACCCAAAGAAGGAGACAGTGGCAATTGGGAAGTACCAAACATTTGCGAATACAAGGGTTCCACAATATTAATTCTTCCTGGTGGGAGAACCATTTTTTCAATTAACAAGGAACAATCCATTAAAGCCGCCTATAATATGGTACGAGTACGAATCAGATTTCCTAGAAATGTGACAGGTATTTCGAAGAGTTTCAGCCTCACGAATTGTCAACAAGCAATAATTTATTTTGCAATGTTTGAAGATGCATGTTCACAATATAATGGTGATCGATAATGTAGTACCGAGATTTACATACGCACCTGAATCTTAATATGGTTTTAGCGGGCAATGTTGCTAAAATCTGAGTCCAAACTTCGGACTAATAGTTATACCATGGCTCTTATTCGAACCTATTCCAATCATATCAATGGATCAATTGCCACGAGGCCTAGCTCATACCCGGGCCATTAGATTAATCTTATTTAGCTTTCTAGACATAGGTGTTTGAAACCGGTCCAGCCAGTGAGGTTCCGTCCTAATATCAATTGGTGATAGAAGGAGTAACCCATATACTTATAAACTAGTCTCTGCACTCATTTTCTACCAATGTGAAACAATGTCCCTCACACACATATGAGAAGAGACCTCAACAAAAACTAGTCTATTCACTCGTTTTCAAAATCATTTATCATCTACTAGTGTTGTGCAGATATCAGGAAGGATGTTGTTGTCATAGTCAGGGTCATCATGTGAAGATTTTAAATCCAATTATTTTTTTCGAGTAACCAAACAGTTGCGTATTTCATAAATCAAGATCCGTTAAAGCCAAGAATACCATGTCGGATTGATTCGTCGTAACTGCGCTCATACCTTCCGTTTGCATTGCATTCCACTAGCAGCATTCAATCATTAGTTCATAAAGAATCATTCAGCAGAAGATAAAACTAGGCAAGTAGCTATCTAATAGTGTTTAGTCAATGGAGAACATTAAAGCAAATATTTGCCGAAAATTACTAGTACAACCAGGTAATTAAACAACACGAAAGAACAGCAGTAGACATATCGATTGAACCCCAAGAGTAAGACATACCGAATGGTACTTTATCGATCTTGTTCATGTGAAAAACGTCAAATACTGGGCTCCGTGCCCATTGCACAACATCAAGCTCTCCGAATACTCTTCGAGATCTAGATAGTAGCTCATAGATTTTCCGAGTTTCTTAAGTTGGCAAGATACGATATTATAGTATGTCCTCCCACAAATAAAACTCCCACCATCACTCTCGCAGTACAATATCTTCGTCTTATTTGACTTGCAGGCGCTAAATACATGATAGCCATCCCAACTCGCATCTCCCGAAAACCTTTGAGTCCATTCCCCCTTTTCCAGCATCCATATGTTGGCATGATCGTAAGAAATACTGAAAACCGCTAGCGTATCCCTAAGAAGAAACACAAACCTCAAGAAAATTTTCTCGTCCACAGCATTTGGCAGTTCCAAATAGGTGAATTTTTCGGAATCAAAATCGAAGGAAACGAGATGTGTAGGTGGCTTCCCAGGGATAATCTCCTCAGATGGATCATATCCAATCCAGTAATTTGCCCCTTCAAAGAATACAGCAATTGACGGAAATGTATACGTGTATGAGCGCAGTGAGTCATCAAACATACGCTTAAAGCCTGAACTGTTGATATTTAGGCCATTATTTCTAACAGTCCATTGTTGATCACTGAGTGTATAAACTGCAACAAACATATTTGCAACCTTTGGACTATGAATTTTTTCATCAAACGCGATTGCAACGACTTTAAAATCCTTACAGACAGGAGAAAACCCGAACAGATAGTTAACACCTTCAAGAAAACACGAGGGAAGCGGGCACTTGGGAATTAGCAATGATTTCCGAATACAAGGGTTCCACAATCTCAAATCTTGTAAGAAATATGGAGCACCATATTGTCGCACTAAAAGCAAACCATTACAACTCCCTTGAAGAACGTACGAGCATAAGTCATTTTTCCTGAAAATATGAGTGGTTTTTCGAAGAGTATTGGCTTTACGAACTGTCAACATGCATCCACCACCTCCGAAACCCTCAAGGGCAAATAATAATTTATGATTGTCGGAATTACGTTTGCGAAGTTTAAGATGCGTAGAAACGAAATCAGGGTGATCAATTATCGAGCACCAGGATTTACAGACGGACCTGAACGTTAGCAGGGTTTTCGCCGGTAAATTTGTAAGAATGTGAGTCCAAACTTCGGGTGGTATGTACTTGAATTCGGATGATGATTTCACTGTTTTCTTCCGCTTCATGTTCTTCTGCATTGAATTGAAACTTGAAAGGGCAAAAACTGAAAGGACGGTTTGGAAAAGCTAACCTGGGCTATGGAATGCTTAATTAATCGTGTGAAGTTTAAGATATAAAACGTGTATATATGAGAAACATCAGTTGATTTTCTTTTTCTTCTAAACCTATGTTTTTCCCAATCTATACTATATATTAAATCTTGAAACAAATTGACTTTCATGTAATCAAATAAAGTTATACAAATTAATTAGATTATATAGTTTTTAATCGATAGCGCTGTGTGATTTACATGATCGAGAGATTTCATTGTAAATATTATACAATTTTGGTTGAAGTATAAATTTAGAAAATACCAAAATAGGGTGATTTTCCTTAAAATAAAAATGTCCCACTTATGCTATTAATTAGTAGCATAGAATATAAATTAAATTAAATATCTGTAATTATTTAACTTACACATAATATTTTAAAAAATATTAAAAGGTAAATAAATCAAGCTAGGTTTCCAAAAGATATAATATTGCATAATTCTTTTAAATTAATTGAAGATATATGTAATATATTTATATAAACATATGAGCCTCTTAAAATTGCATGTGTACTCAAATTGCATGTTTAATCATAAGTTAATCAAATTATAATCACTTAGTTCAATAGTCAAAGTAACAATATTAGAACCGAGAGTAGTGAAATTTTCAATATTAATGCGGCATTATTGAAAGTATCAATAATTACGGTGGGAGTAGTGAAAGTAACAATAATTACGACGGGAGTAGTGAAAGTAATAGTAGTAATAACGAATCTAATAAAAGAAACAATACTAACAATAAAAAAAGTGTATATGAACATTTAGCCAACCAATTAATTAAAGTAAAATATTAATAGTGGGAGTAATGAATTGTCTAATAATTTATTTTATCGTAATTTTAAGATATGTCATAAGAAAATATATTGATGATAAACTAGTTTTAACTCGTGCAAAATTGCACGAGGATATTTTAATGAAAAAAGTAAAATATTATTATTATAACATATATGATAATGATGATATATTTGGGAGGAATTTATGAAATTAGTTAAATATATTTTACAAAAAATAATTCTTGTGTAATGCGTTTGTACGCTAAATTAGTGTAAAACGACCTTACAATTTTACTTATTGAATACTAAATATAGATGAAAAAATTGTATAAAAAGTAATAAAATATGTACCTTTACTTTAAAATTGGATACTAATTAAAAATGGTTACAATAAATGCTAAAAATGGTTTCAATTGATAAGAAAACATGTGCCAAACAAAAAAAAATATTGTGTGTCATAATCAATTATATAAATGGTACGAAAATTGTATCAAGCAGTTTGAGAAAATGGTTTCGCAATAACTTAGATACCCTTTCTTCAAAGATTATTTGACCACCAACCTTTTTTCAAGTAGCTCAACAATCCAAAACCTTTATTTCCCTAAGACTAATCCATAAGCTCCTACCAAGCCGTACTCCATATAATTTCACGACCACTCAACAATTTCATGTATTAATGACGATAATTCAAACAAATACAAAAATATATTTTTTTATTAAAAACAAAAAGTAATTTGCTCTTATACATAGATCAGCCGCATCTTGGCCAAGCTTCAGAAATGAAATATTCACGTCCAAGTCTGATATTTGACGGGTTCTCATGCGTGGTCTAAATTCATTTAGTGTTTTCTATAGTAAATTTTAATATAGATGTTTGAATTATTCTCGTTGATAGATTAATTTTTTGAAAAATCATTATCATTATTCGTTGTAATTTATATTTGTTAACTTCATGTTTTTTTTTTACTAATTTGTGATCTCTTCAATTTATTTTTTCGTTAAATCTATTGTGATTCTCATTTAAAATAGTAAAAAAAATTGAGAAAGAAAGTATTCTCGTCGTCTCAATTATTAGTGTATATTACAATATCTATGAAAGTTTTTAAAAAACCGACTGAGGCGGAGGTAAGAAAATTTAAAAGTCAAGGGTAAAGTTGAGAAAGTAGAAAAAATGTCAACGACGCTGGATTTTTTGTTGACGTTTTATAAAAACTCCCCAAATATTTTCAACCGATTTTTCTAGTTCGGGTTTATTTGGCCATGTCTTTAATTACCCCAAATGAGTTATATTAAGCAAATGAAATTTATGAAAAGGGCAAAATAAATAATGGATCCAAACTAAATAGTGAAAAAATACATATACAATGAAAAAAAAAAGTAAATTTCATAGTCTAAATTCTAAATGAAAGTAATGGAGGCAAAAAGTGGGGCCCACCACTACCTCTTTTTATTCTTATGTATGTATTGAAAAAGTTTTTTTTGTTATGATGACGTGGGTTAATGTGGGGGGTTTAAATGTTTGGGTTTTAATATATAGGGGATTTATGAGTTATACGACTTTAAAGTATATTTAATTAAAAAAATATTTAATGATAAATATACGTAACCCGGGCGGAGCTGGCGGGCACCAATACTAGTTACAATTATTACAAGATATAATGAGATAGAATATAGGTGAAATTGTTTTGATATATTATTATATGGAGGTCCATATATTATACGGATAATAGAATATATATCCGTATAATATATTATCTTATGAAAGCTCTACTTGTATTTGTTGGAGTAAGTGTCCTCAACAATAGTACGATCACAAAATTATAATCTCAATAATAAGAATACAAATGGATGATGAATATTATAGTCAACTGGTCAACATAAATCGGTAACGATTGGCTCAATCGAGTTTGACATTACTGTCGTATGACGGTGGTGATCAGTTGATCCCTTAAGGTCATACCTAAAAGACAATCCCCAAATCATGTACATTAATTAATTGTATAGCGATACAGATTAATTAATCCCTTAATTTGAACAGTTTTAAAGTGAGAATTATATCTTATTGTAATATGATTAAATAAAAGATTCATTTTAGTAATTTAATTGTTATATTACTAATAATGCATTATGTTTGTGAAACATTTGAGATAAGTGAAATTGGTCGATTATAATTACAAACTGTTGTAGATTATATTAACCAAATATGAGATTACCCATTTTATTTACATGTAATTATAAAATGTGACTTAAAATGTTAAGTCTAATTTATTTGTTATGAAATTGCATTTAAATTAGTTAAATGTACATTTATAAGCCTAATTACATGTTACATGTCACATGTCACATATGTGACAAATGACAAATTACAAAAATAAAATGGACACCCATTTTATGAGATAAACCGGTTGGGGGGGTGTATAGGGTAGGATTTAGGTAATTATAATTGTTATAGTTAAGAATTAAACAAAATGATTACCTACCTAAACCTAGCCTTAAGTCTATTGCTTTGTTAAGAACAAAAGCAAAAGCAAAACCCTTCCCCATGCTTATTGTGGCTGGTTGGCACATGCCCAAATAAGAGGAATTTTTCCTTCTTATACACTATATATCATCTCATAATGTGTGGCTAACTTATCTCTCAAAAACTCTTCCTTCTCTCTAAGAAAAACTTGAAGAAGTTTTCCTAAAACTAGAGTTCATAAATTTCTAATAAAATTACTAAGGTAGTAATAAGAGTTGTTAGAATATATATATATATATATTTAAGGGCTTCTATTATATTACTTATAGTAATAATATAGTAGAGTTTTGGGTATTGTCTTGGTGCAACAAAAGGAGAGTTCTTACACTAAGGACTTGGAGATTCATTCCAAATATTTTAAGCTCAAGAACAAGATTAGGAAGGTGTCTTAATCTTGTGCCCAAAATCTTTTAAATCAATGTAAGGAATTGGTTTCTTCTTATCTTTGTTTTTAAATGTTATGCATACATAAGATCTATTTAGTTTAAGAGTAAACTAAATGTATAATGATATTAGAAATGTCTAATATTGAGTTTAAGAAACTAACAGTATTTGTATATATACCGTTCATTATGGAATAATAATATAAATCTGTGTCCGTTACTTTCTCTCTATCTTCTCTGTATAATTATCTCCCCTTTATTTCAATAAATGTCTACATATATTCCATGTAATATGTGTGTGAGACATATGATGATGTAATATTTGAAGAATAAGATATTAGGAAAGTAATATCATGTATTAGGCAATTAGATGTCAGTAAGGATCTCATGTCTCACTTTTGTGTCCCATTCTGTGTCTTACTATAAAATATGAGATATATATATTAATTTGTTGATGTGTCAAATTCTGTATGGGGTGGGATACCAGATGGGACACCAAATGGGACAGAGAATCCCCACTCATTAGATGTATGATAGGATTATATCTATATTTTTATCTTAAAGTTGACTCCCTTCTATATTAACCTTGATTATATTTAATTTAGTCAAAGTTTAAAAATTTGTATATAAAAATGACATGTTCATGTGTATTCCTTAAAGTAGACTCTAATTTATCTTATATTAGTTTTGGTCCCATACAAAACATGTACGGGTTGGATTAAAAAAAATGCAAGCAAAATGTAACCTGGTAGGCTACATTGCTACCTAATATGACGATCGCCAGCCAAACTGTATGTCAATGGGGCGACCATTATATATTATGATGACAAACCACCAAATTTAACAGTTCCATCGAAAAATCATTCGGAAGGGAAAAAATTTAAAACTGTTAACCGCAGAATTCTAGGCATAGAAAGCTAAGGGACTGCGAAGAAGACTACGATAATATTCTGTTATTAACACTAAAACAAGCAAAAGTTCCAATATCAATTAAGATGAACAGAATAGTATTTCATCATGGGAAAGACAGCAAATCCCGACAACACCAAAGGCTACATCTCCGGCTGTAAACCCGAGCTTGAAGATCTTTTGAGCACCTGCAACTGGCAACTTTCTATATTATCCGACTTCTTCCCACGAACAAAATAGCCGCCATCCTGTCCTAACAATAGAAACCTTTTTCATTAGACGAACACGGACTTTGAACAATTCAACTGTTATATTACCAGGATAATGTCGCAGTCCGGCCTGCATATCCTCTGCTTAACACCAAGCTTTCTATACAAGGTTCCAAAAGCTATATAGCGGCTCATAGCTTTTCCCAACGGCTGGAAACGCTGATTGGTAATCATACAAACTGTCTATACAAACTAATACTTGGCTTGCATAGACTATTCAAGTTCTGGGGGTTCATCTAAGTTAACCAGCCATCTTACCATCGAGAAATTAGGAATGCAACGGTGTTAAAATTCGAGTGTGATGCCTTATGACCAAAAACAATCAAACGAAAACATCAGAGCGAAATAACAAGAAGGTTGTAACAATAGATATGACAGCACAATTAAACAAGGATGTAGACTAAAATTGATCAATAAAGGACCAAGAAACTGTTGTCGACGTGAGAAACCAAAACTTGATTTCCTAGCAAGGACTAAAAATGATTAATACTTGATGAGTGATGTACTAAATTGCATTAAACGAGTGTTCTAATTAATACTCATGCTTAAAAAGGAGTGCGGGTTGCGAACACAAAAAGACTATTGTTTTGTATAACTAACAACAGTATGGGTAAAGCCAAGCAGTTACGAACTAACAACAGTATGATAACCAGCAGATATTGTTTTGTATAACTGGTTATTTTTGGGTTGATTAGACCCAATGAAAAATGTGATGCGCACGTTTTAGACTCGAGGCATGGGTACCACTCTAAACAGCCTTATCAGCTGGCATATAAGCTCTGCATCTAATCGGTCAAACTGTCAATGTGGCGACCTCTGAACGTTAAGACACCAACACCGTCAACTTAACAATTTACATCAATAGAAAAGAATCCGTGCTTACTGGAGGTTGTGTATCCAAATACTTCTAGCTCTCGCTTGATATTGTTCTTTTAATTTCATCTTGTTAGGAAAACACACACTCACAATAAACGAACTCAAAAGGCCAGAGCATCTCAAAATGCCTTTGCAGGCGAATCACTAATATGCAAGATGTGAAAATTTGAACCTTCATTCATTCAATAATGTAAACTCGTATCTGCAAAATTCAAGGCATACAAAGCCAACGGAAAACCAAGAAAAAAAGAAGCTACAACAATATTCTATGAATAAAAAGAATTATCGCTACTCAAACATCAAGAGGAACGATAAGCAATTGACATACATAAGGTTGTTGAGTACGGGCCAGAGGTTCTTCCCAAAGCCATTGGTAAAACAAACAAGGTCGTATTATCGTCTAATTCATGGGAAATACCTCAAATCACGGGCTCCGTATCCTTGGGACAACACCAAGGTCTCCGAATATGTGTCCAGTCTTAACTTGGACCTCATAGAACTTTGCAAGTCCTGCACTTGGCAACTAGCTATATTATAAGCCTTCTTCCCGCATATAAAATAGCCACCATCACTCTCACAATAGATAACCTGATCAGACGAGTCACGAGAGTAGAATACTTGATAGCCATGCCAACTTGATTCCCCCAAAAACCATAGAGTCCATGGCTCCTTTTCGTTGTCTTGTTCTAGCACCCATATTCTCGAAGTTACCTTAGAAATACTGAAAACCGCTAGCGACTCCCCAAGAAGAAACAGGAACCTCAAGGAGCCGGTTTCGTCCAAAGTAAATGGCAGTTCCAGAAAGGTTACTTTTTCCATATCAAAGTCAAAGGAACCAAGCTGAGTTAATGTATTCTGTGGTTTATCATAATATCCAAGCCAGTATGCTGAGCCTCGAAAGAAAACAGCTGTGGATGGCGTCTGAGATGACGGACGAATAGGGATAGTGTTAGGAAACGTGATATCGAATTGATCATTTACAGTCCATTTTTTATCACTGAGTGAATAAATTGCAACATCCGTGTTTCGAATCACTCTAGTCTCAATATCGTCAATTGTCATGGCAACAACTTTATAATCCTGACTATGAGAAGCGAAACCAAATAAATACTTAGTACCGATATAGCTGAAAAATGGGCTCACGGGAAGAGATAGTGATTTACGAATACAAGGGTTCCACAATCTCAATTCTTTACGGTAAAAAGGAGGACAACATCGTTGCACTAAAAGCAACCCATTACAGCTACCTATAATATCGTACCAGTTAGTAATAGATTTCCTTAAAATGCCATCGGTTTCTCGAAGATTTTCCGCCTCACGAACTGTCAACGAATACCCTGTTTCTTCATTAGCACCCGAAGACTCGAAGGCTACCAATAATTTTTTATTATTCTGAGAATTGATTTGGGAAAGTTTAAAGTGCATTGAAACAAAATCGGGATCATCGATAACAGAGCACCAAGATTTGCATACGCACCTAAGTCTTAATAGGCTTTTGGCTGGCAAATTTATGAAAATTCGAGTACAAACTTCGGGTGGTAAGTAGTTGGATTCGAGTATATGTTGGTGAATGTTTGATGATTTCTGCAGCAAATTTGATGAAGTTTTAGGCTTCTTCATGTACTTCATCGTTTCCACAGATCAAAGTTTTGGATTGAACTGCAGAAAGATGGTCGAGCGAATGGGAGATTAGAGGGATAGCATGAAGGGAATGCGGCAATTCACTTGCTATCTCTTAAGATTTAAGACCTATTTATATGTAGTCTTATACTCTTTTTGTCATTGATCTTACTGCCAAAGTTTGTTTGTTTTTTTTTTCTTTTGGAAAGAAACGTACTTAATAATTAAAAGGGGAAGGTTCAAAATATAGGTGCCGTTTGACCTTGCTTATGTAAAAGAGATTTTCCTTTTAAAAGGAGTTTATTCATAAACTACTTTTTGGAAAAGTTGTAATCGTTTGGCCAAACTTTTGTAAAAAAATATTTTCTTATAAAATTATATGTTTGGCCTAACTAGTTCCATTCGGCTTTTTTTTTATGTTGAAACTATATAATTACCCTTCATAGCTAATATATAAAAAATTTATGTAGTCACTTGACAATTACACTAAAACTATATAATACCCTTTAAAATTATAATTTTACACACCTAATGGCACCGATAAATATGAGGCAATGGCTACAACTTTATAAATATGAAGTTGATATTATCGGGTACTTGCATGGCGTATGTGAGAAAAAAAATGGGGTTTACAATAGTACAACATATAAAAAGAAGATAGGCAAAAATAAAAGAAAAAATAAAAAAAATGTGCACAAGTAATCCATGATTTTTGCTATTGAGTGGAAAAGTAGAAGTAGAAGTAGCAATTTGCTAATTCTACTTTTGGAGGTCAATTACCATTTTTTGACTTTTTAAAAGTTGTTGTAAATCTTCATAAGTTATAGTGTTTGGCCTAGTTATTGCTTTTTCAGTTACAAAAAACACTTTTAAATCTAGGCCAAACATCACCATAATCATGGTGGGGGATCAGGAGATAACGGCGTGCGAGCCGATTGCCGATCCATCAAATAGTAATTAACAAGAAAAGGTGGGGCAAAATCCCAGCAAAAACATCTTGGTGCCAAAGTTGGTTGGCGTGAGTGGTAACTGGTAAGAGCTCTCTTCTCTTAAACAAGTGGTCAGGGTTCGATTTCAGACTATTGAATTGCAAATCAAAAAACCAAACTTGGGAGGGGTTTACAAGTTAAATTGCATTCACTACCCCGAGTGAGATTGCCTCACCTACCGGTAGGGGATACCCCTGGCCAACACCAAAAAAGCAAAAATTATCATTGATTTTAGAAAAAATTACAAATAAGTATTTCTCTTTTTGCAAATAACCCACAAACTTTCACGTATACTTCTCAATCACCTCCGTATCGTATTTTTCTACCTATACTCGTTTTTCGGATTTTTGGACTTGTTAATGAAATATTTACGCAAAATACCCATATTACCCCCCTACTTGCATTCAATCACTTTGCCAAACGTAAAATTCCAAAAATCATTCCCTAAATCAATTGAGACACTTTTCCGAACTTCAGCCAAACATCGTCTCGAAATTACCTCTATAGCGATAACGAACATTAAGATGAAAAGGTTCTAACATCCTCAAAATGCGGCAAATGCAGTAATTCAAAAATGAAAGTGAATATGAAAATCAAATGAAATATATTTGCTAATTAATTTATGGGTTATTCTCATGTGTACCCCTATATTTTTATGTTTTCTTACTTATAGCCTTAGCTTTTTTATATCCCCACATATACCCTTCTACTTTCACATTATTCCCATATATGGCCTTACTAACGTGTTACAAGTCAAGCTTTTACTTGAAAATCAAATGAAAAAATGAAGTAGAAAAAATTAACATGTTACGAATCAAGCTTTAAAATCAAATGCAAAATATTAGCAAAAACTAACTGAAATGTTGTTGGGAAAGATATTGGGTATGCCGTATGCGTCTTCTACACCAGAACGAACGACAAAGTTTAAATAAGGTCAAATGAATTGGGATAATAATGATTGATTAAATTCTTGTCGATGGAATTGTCTCAATTGATTTGGGGGATTTGGAGTTTTAGGGTTTGCTAATCAATATCTATCTATATTATTAAAGGAAGCTTTTTTCAAGCGATTATAGAGTCTCCAACTTTTGCGAAATACTTAGAGCAATATATATTAGAATATCTAACTTTTGTAAAATACTTTAACTAAAATACATTAATTAATATATATTTGAATAGATAACAATTCTTAGTGGTACATTATCTATAATTATTGTTAAAAGATAATATTTATACATGGTTAATATAACTTACGGTACATAGGACACTGCTTCACCAATTTATTTTGTTAGTTAATCAAGTGTTTAATGTTAGTTAGAATCCTTCTTACTTCATGGTATAACGAATTGTATATATACGGAGTATTAAGTATATGGTTGTTTAAGGCTCTCACAACTACTGTATTGTTTCTTTGCTCAATTTACTTCTCACGCACGTTAAATTTGCATGTGTTATATTGATGTTTTTTGCTTTTAGTAATTGCTTATGGTCTTATTTACATTTGTTTTTAATTGCATGTGCAACGTCTAATAGAATTTGTTATTTTCGCAGATGTAATACAGAGTATATAATTCAATTCATAGCCTGTAAGATTTCATAAATTGTAAGTTTTTTAGTGATTTTGTTACATCTGTCTCATTTGTTTATCTTTCTTATCTTTTATAAATAATATTCGGCAACTTTTCTATAAGACCGTTTTATAACATAAGACGGGCCCAATAGAAGAAACTAGCTTAAAAACAAGGTTTACAATCAAACACAATTAATAAACAATACAACCTAGGTGAGCTTATGTTCATGTTTATGTTTCATGACTAATCAATATATGTATATATCTAACAAATATAAACCCTACTCTACTCTTTTCGGTTGCAGGTGTCCTACGTTCTATATTGGCAAAAAGAAGGAAGCATTAATAGGTGCGTTAAAGGTCTAAATCTTTAACAAAATTTAACTGTGTTGTTCTTAAGCTTATACATTGATGAAGTCTATTGTCGTTTTTTTTATTATCTTGCAAGTTGCCATATTGATCTAATAGTTTTTTAAGATGTTTATATATGATCTAATAGTTCTTTTTGTGTGAAATTGTTAGATAAACAATTCTAATGGGATTTCACGTTATGCGGATATACGGAGAAAGGAGTGTAATTGTTATATTAGTTTTACTTCATCACGATTTTAGTAAAAATCGACTATAATATTATACTCCGTATTATTGATTTTGCACGGCTCCCTTCCCCTTTCTATTTTGCATCACAACTTCATGTAGTCTTGAGTATTTTGTGTACGTAGGAATAAGAGTGTAGGGATGAATAAATACTTCATGAAACGAAATCAAATTTATATAGTGGTAAGTTATTATTCTTTTGATTTACGTCAAGTAATGGGAAACTTGAAAACTTTATTACACTAATAATTATTTACTTAAATAACAGATTTTCCACTAAATAATCCTAATAATTCTAATTCCATTAAAACTCGCTCATTGGGATTTCCTAAAGGGTATTCAGACTCCCTTCCACCTAATATTATTAGTATTCTCCATTTCTGAATCAATCCAAATATATACAAGCAACTGAACAAATGTATGAGTTTAACTTCATACTTATATACGTTAGTTACAAAAACTTACCCCTTGCGTCCCGACGAATTGTTATATATTTCTATATTAGGGTTTATCCTTTATTTGTTATCTATTTATATATTAAGTATCTAGCAAGTGGGCTAGAGTCGATGGAGGGAGTACATTTTTACAAGCTTACATAAAAATAAAACAATATTTAGTTACCGTGCAACGCATAGGCATGAAATTCACACCTATGAAAATAAGAGTAAAAGAACAAACACAGGTCTTCACTTAATCACTTTGAAAAGAGGGATAATTACCCGCGCATGTTAATTAAAATTGGAAAACGGATAATTTGATTTTGAGCAAAAACATTACTCATTTAGTATAAATTACGGAGTATGATTTTAATTAATAAAAAATCACCCAAAAAACTTTTTTCATGATAATTTATTGTCAATCTTAATGAAAATTTAAATAAGACGATATATTTCTAGGACTTAGTGTTTTTAATATATAATTAAAGATAATAAAAAAGATTTTAGCAAGTGGCCCGTGCATCGCACGGGTATGAAATCTAGTATATATATAAAAGAGGCTTTTTTCAGACAACGAGAGAGTCTCCAACTATTTCAAAACACTATTTTATTTTTTATTGATAAAACTACCTTACACATAATTTTATTAGGCTAATTAAATATTAAATAAAATATATTATATTATATAAAGATTGAATTTTAATATTATCAACTTTTCAAATATTATATTCATACATATACTTTCCAAGTTATGGTTAAACTCTTAAATTTTGATTATATTTTTTAAATTAATTATTTTCCTAATAATATTATCAACTTTTCAACTTTTTAGAAACTCTTTAAATAAAAGTTAAATTCATAACTATTATTTGTCCCACATTGGAAAATAATGTAGATGTGCTAAAAATATTACATATAAATAATAGAATTTTCCCTCATTGAAAAAATAATAAAGTGGGTAATCCTATGATTATAAATAGGAGTCATCCTTAAACCTTATGTATCAACCCAAAAATTTTGAATCTCTTAAATATTGCCTTAGAGATCTCTAAAAAAGTTTGTAGATGTGATGAATATACTATGTATAAATAGTAAAATTGTCTCACATCATAAAATTAACATAAGGTGGGTGATCCTATGATTAAATATAGGAATCATTCTTGGACCTTATATAACAAACTAAAATATTTTAAATCTCTTAAGTATTGTCTTAGAGATCTCTTAAAAGTTTGTCTATTATTATCTTCACAATTGTTAAATTTACATCATCAAAAATTAATTTTAAAAGGTATTATTAAAAAAATTGAAGTATTGTAAAAAAAAATTATGAAGATAATATAATTAGATTCGTGGTGAAAAAAAACCCTGAAAAGTATAGAAACTCATATTATTTGAACATATTCGGTGTAATTTTTAGTATATTATTTGTCATACATTGAAAAATAATGTAGTTGTGGTGAATATATTACCTACACATAGTAAAATTGTCTAACATCAGAAAATCATCATAAGGTTGGTGATCTTATGATTACAAATAGGAATCATATTTGGAACTAAAGTTTCAACCCAAAATTTTTTGAGCCTCTTACATATTGTCTTACAAAACTCTTAAAATTTGTATTATAATTTTCACTATAATGAAATTTACATCATTAAAAATTAATTTAGAAAAATATCATAAATAATAATTTTGATGGTAAACTATTTAATGTGTTATTTGTTCCACATTGAAAAAAACAATGTAGGTAACGTGACTTGTGAATTTATACTACGTATCAATATCAAAATTTGTACCACATTAAAAAATTATCATTAAGTGGAGTGATCATAAATATGATAATCGCACGAGCTTTTAAACTATTTTTTTATATTTTTATGTTAATAAATGACTTTAAAATTTTACTAAATGACATTTAAAATATTTTTTTATTATTCTAATATTAATATAACAGTTTAGTAACAGTTAAGAAATAAATATTATATGAAAAAAGATGGTGTAATACTTAGTTTGTTATTAGTCCCACATTGAAGAATAATGTATGTGGTGAATATATTACTTATAAATTGTAAATTGTCCCACATTGAAAAATTATTATAACATAAGGTGATCATATGTTTATAAATATGAGTCATCCTTGAATTTCGGTATAAACATACAATTTTTTAAGTCTCTTAATCATTGTTTTGGATAACTCTTACCAAAATGGAATTATAATAGTCACAATAGTTAAATTTACATTACTAAAAATTAATTTAGAAAATTATCATAAATAATAATTTTGATGATAAACTACTTAATGTGTTATTAGTCTCACATTGAAAAATAATGTATTTGTGGAAAATATATATACTAAGTATGATTATAAATAGGAGTCGTTTAGTCTCTTAAGTATTGGTTTAATGAACCTTTAAAATTTTGTATTATTAATTCCACAATAGTGAAATTTACATAATCAAACTTAATTTAGAAAATTTAGGAAAATATCCTATATAAGTAATAATTTTTATGGTGTACTACTTAATAAGTTATTTGTCCCACATTGAAATATAATACAAGTGTGGTAAATATATTACGTATAAATAGGTATATTTTCCCATATCAGAAAATTATCATAAGCTAGGGTGATCCTATAATTATAAATAAGATTCATCCTTGGAACTTAGATATCAACCCATAATCTTTTGAGTCTCTTAAATACTATCTTAGAGAGCTCTTAAAAATTTGTATCCACATTAGTGAAACTTACATCATCAAAAATTAATTTAGGAAAATATCATTAAAAAATAAAGTGAAAAATATTTTATTTATCTCAATATACATTTCCTATATTATATTTAAGTGGTGTTTATAATTTGTATATAAATTTTTTTACATTAATTCACAAAAACTATAGTGAAAATGAGTCATCTTTCAACTTAGATATTCACCCAAAATCTTTTGAATCTTTCAAGTATTATCTTTCAGAGATTTTAAAAGTTTGTATTATTATTTCTACCTTAATGAAATTTACATCATCAAAATTAATCTAGGAAAGTATCGTATATAATAATTTTAATGGTAACTACCAAATTTGTTATTTGTCTCACATTGAAAAGTAATGTAAGTGTGGTTAATATACTATGTATAAATAGAATAATTGTCCCACATCGGAGAAATATCATAAGCTGGGATGATCACGCGATTTCAATGATATTTTCTTATATTATATTCAAGTGGTGTTTATAGTTTGTATATAAAATTTTGTACATTCAATTCACAAAAATATTGTGAAAATGAGTCATCTTTCAACTTAGATATTCACCCAAAATCTTTTGAATCTCTCAAGTATTATCTTTCAGAGATCTTAAAAGTTTGTATTATTATTTCTACCTTAATGAAATTTACATCATCAAAATTAATTTAGAAAATATCGTATATAATAATTTTAATGGTAACTACCAAATATGTTATTTGTCTCACATTGAAAAGTAATCAAGTATGGTGAATATACTATTTATAAATAGAAGAATTGTCCCGCATCGGAGAAATATCATAAGCTGGGATGATCACGCGATTATAAATAAGAGTCGTTCTTGAAACTTAGAGATGAACCCAAAGTCATTTAAGTCTCTCAAATACAGCGCCCTTCGTCCCGGTCATTTGTTTGCCTTTTTTTAGGAGTATTTTAGTCAAAGGCAAACAAATGATTAAGACGAAGATATTATTATTTTAGAGAGCTCTTAAAATTTTGTATTAATTATGAAAATAATATAATTAGATTTGTGATAAAAAAAATGCTATCATTACAGTATAGAATATCATATTATTTGCATATACTTTGTGTAATTCTTAGTATGTTATATATCTCACATTGAAAAATAATGTATGTGTGGTGAATATACTAATAACTATAAATAGTCTATATCGAACAACTAGCATAAGGTGCGGTGAACAACCCAAAATCTTTTGAGTTTCTTAAACATTGTCTTAATGAGCTTAATTCTTAAGTACTTTGAATCATTTTTCGAGTCATAATATAGATCAAATATAACTTGAGACTCGACAAGGTTGGTAACATATGTTTAAAATAGAATAAGTTGAATCAATATATCAATATTATTTTTTAAAAAATTACGGAGTATATTCTATTATAATCTTAAAACTTCAAAAGTTTATTTTTATAAGTTAACTGTTATAGGAAAATTACGAAAATGACATTAACGTAAACCCGTGCATCGCACGGGCATGAAATCTAGTGTAAACTAATTTGGGAATGGATTAATCGTTGAATCGGGATTATTTTAATTTGTTTTTGGAAAACTATCAATGTAAATTGATAGTTAATGGGGGGTAATATGGGTATTTCGCGTAAATATTTTATTAACGAGTCGAAAAATATGAAAAATGAATATCGGCACAAAAATACGGTGGTGATTGGGGAGTATACGCGAAAGTCTAGGGGTTATTTGTAAAAATGGAAATACTTGATGGTTATTTGTAAAAATACGCAAATACATAGTGGTTATTTGTAATTTTTCTTTGATCTTACTAAAGACCGTCTTAATTTACGACCTCTTACAGTGTTATTTTCACCTTTACTTTAATCGGGTATGACTAGCAGGGGCGAAGCCAGGAAGGCAGGAATTAATTGTATGTGTCTAAGGCTAGTTTTGTTTTTCGAGTTCTAAAAACATTAGAAAGCGGGATAAGACTTAAGAGAGTAATTAAACATGATTTTACCTCGGGTGCGTTTATGTATAGAATTTGTAGTAAAATTTACAAACAATTTGCTTGTACTATGATATTTTGCAAATTGTTCTAGTTATTACTCTGATTATTTTACCTGTAATATTGACTTCGTAAAAAATTCCGGTGAAATTCATATTTAATGATGTACTCCCTCCTTCGCAGTGAATTGTTTACTTATACTTTGTTCACAAACATGAAGGTAAAGAGATAGGAGAATTGATTTAAATATAATTAAAAGATAAAGTAAAGAGTCACCAAACAGAAAAGTATAAACTATTGACTGAAACACCTAAAAAAGAAAGGTGTAAACTATTAATCGGGACTTTATTATTCTGAATTCGATCTCTTACACTTGCCTTTTACTTATCTTTAAGTAACGGAGGTTCATATAGGTTAACCAGAGATCTAACAATCAAGAAGCGGCGGTAAAATTCAAGGGGGGTGGTTTAGGACGTCGCATAAGAATTAGAAGTGGGGAGAGGAAGCGAAGGTCTCTCGTTTGAAGCTAGCTAGGTTAGGGGGCTGAGAAGTTGTTGCTTGCTGCTTGCTGTCTACTTCGCGAGCCTTATGTGTGTGCCCTGTTTTTTAACTTCCCTTTTTTCTTCCGGCCACGAGGTGCCGAGCGAGAAGGTATTCAAGTTTAACACCTGCACCTGTCTGGTCCGATCGTTTAGCGGCCGGCGACAATAAAACGAAAAACCTTGGCCAAATAACAGGAAGGTCATAACAATAGATATGCAAAATCAAATTTTTTTTTAAAAAAATGTGGAATAATATTGCTTAATATAGGACCAAAAACTGTCAACCTGGAAAAACAAAACATGATGGCCTAGAGAGGATGAAATTAGTGATCTACTAAACTGAACATTGTCTGCACTACCTGAGTATCAGACTCGTGACTATGGTGAAGTAGAAGATCGAAAATGTTAGCCTTTAGCCCTTTAGCCCTTTACCTGCGAACTGCGAACTGCGAAGTATGAATACATAAACACTATTGTCGGAAAAAACCATAACGAATAAAGCCACGCAATAACAAACTAGCAGTATGATAGATTGATAAATTGATGACTCAAAACAGATATGAAGACGGCGAGGAAGTAGCAATGATTTTCGAATACAGGAGTTCAAAATTCTCATTACCATGGTTATTGATCATGATCCCTCTTACGTTTTCAAGATATTAACACGGTTCTATATATAATTCTGCACTTCTAGAACCAATATTCATCTTAGATATTAAGATGACAGCAATTTATCTGATTTCACAGTGAGTTTCATCTATATTACGATGACGATGTTGTTAGCGAGGTGACCACTGGAAACTAAGATGACAACAACGTCAACTTAACTGTTTACATCCAATCCGAAGTAATCTTGCTAACCAGGGGTTGTGTGCTCAAACTCAACTATCGCTTCATGAGTACCCTGAACATCTCAAGTAACCAACTTAGATCACTTGTAACAAATATTTGTACTCCTACTACTCAGCATGTGTGCTCATTCATTCATATAAGAAAAGTTTTACAGATAGCGAGTTTCATATTTATCGCAGAACTGCAGCAAATATTCGGTAACAGTTTTAACATCTGTAGTTGTTTAAATGTGAAAATGGTGAAGAATCTGTTAGAAATCAATAATCGTGAAAAATCTAGAAATAATTGGGGGAAAGAAAGATAAAAGTACTTACACAAACAACTACGCCTACCATAACGTAAACTTGTATCTTCAGAGTTCAAGGCAAACATAGCTAAGGAATGCCAAGAAAAAATGCTACTGTAATAAGCTATGAATAACACGAATTCTCACTTCTCAAAGAGCAATTGACATATTCATGGGAAAATTGTCAAATCACGGGCTCCGTAACCTTTGGACAACACCAAGCTCTCTGAATATATTTCGGGTTTTAAACAACTGTCGATATATCTTTTGAGCTCCCGCACTTGGCGACTAGCTATATTATAAGCCTTATTCCCGCAAACAAAATTGCCACCATTACTCTCACGAAAGCACACCTTTCGACGTTGTTTATAGCACAATCTGAATATTTCATAACCATCCGAACTTGATTTTCCCGAAAACCATAGAGTCCATCGCCTCCTTACATCGTCCTGTCGTAGCACCCATATGCTGGAAGTTGCCTTGGAAATACTGATAATAGCTAGTGATTCTCCGAGAAGAAACAGGAACCTCAATGTGCTTTTGTCCCAACAAAATGGCAGTTCCAAAAAGGTGATATTTTCCGTATCAAAATCAAAGGAAACAAGATGAGTTAACAATCCCTTCCTCTCTTTATCATTTAGTCCAAGCCAGTACGCTGCGTTTTGAAAGATAACAGCAGTCGATAGACAACGAAATAGCCCACGCCTATTATAACTGTTCATATTACGGACATTGAGGCGGTCATTTCTAACCGTCCATTCTTGATTACCGAGTGTATAAACCGCAAAATACATATTTCCATTCTCTTGACCCTGACTATCATCATATCCAGACGCAACGACTTTATAATCCTGAATATCAGATGCAAACCCGAACAAATACCAACAACTGTCGAGCAAAGAAGCAGGAAGTGGACAAGCGGGAAGTATCAACGATTTGCGAATACAAGGGTATTTTGCTCGTTATCAAGTTTTTCAAGCTCGAGATCGGCTCGTTAACTCCCAAATAACTTTATATTTTGCTCGTTATCAAGTTTGCGTGCTTTAACGTGAGGTCAAACCAATCTCGAGCTCAAATCGAGCTTATATATAATTGTTGATTTTTTTTCTTCTAATATTTTCAATAACAAGACTCCAAAGTTACATGTAAAACTATTTGATAAATAAGTGAGACATTTGATGTGTGTGATACAAGGATATAATCATGATAAGATAGTTTTATAAAATAAATTTGAGCCGCTCACGGGCTTTTTGAGCCGAACCATCATTTGCTCGGCTTGATTCGTTAAGTTCTCAAGCCGAACTCGCACGAGCCGAGCTTTGACCGAGCCGATCTCAAGTTGCTCGAAAGCGTAGCTGTCTCGCCTCATTATCACCCTTATGCTTGACACAGGGTTGTGTCAGGTGCGGAGTGGCACCAAGTGAGGGGGAGTTTCAGCTATCCCACATTGGTAGAATATGAGTGAAATGACTACTTTATAAGTAAGTGGGCTACTCCAACCTCTTTCGCTTGTTAGCCGGTCTCATGCACCTAATTATATAACCCCGCAGCAGAAATATCAACAATTACCTTTTTCATTTTTGGAGGAGTTTTTGCGAAAAAATCTAGTGCTCATTTTGGTCAACTTTCGATAGACCTGGCAAAACCAACCTGATCCGAAAAAGCTGACCCGAGACCCGAAATTGACCCGAACTATAACATAACCTTTCAATATGACCCGAAATCCGAATTGACCCAATCCGACCCGAACATGACCCAAACTTTGTTGTCCCAAATAGCTGACATGTCGACCCGATCCGAAATGATCCGACCCGAAACCACTAACCCAAAAATAACCCGACAAAATATAACTCTAAATCTCTGATTGAACAAGATGGACTTGAAATGACTAATTTAAAAGCACACACTTAATATTATTTACGTTAAAATAAAGAGTGAAATATCAAAATTAATCTAAAAATAGGTAATATACTAAACGTAATTTTTCTTTCTCTTAATCATTAACCCGAAAATGATCCGTACCTGAAATAACGCGACATGTTGACCCGAATTTGACCCGATCAACTTACCCGTGAAACACCCGAAACAACCCGAAACCCGAAACCCGAAACAACCCGTCCCGATTCGAACTAACCCGATAATATGATAGACCGTACATAACCCAACCCGAATCGATCCGGCCCGAACCTGGTCCGATTCACCCGGTTGGTAGGTCTAATCTCGATCATCTTCCTTTAGCTAAGTGGTATGTATTTTGACGTTGCTTGTTTTTTCTAGTCATGAAGCATGGCTAAGCGATCCTACTCCAACCTTTCTTCTATTAAAACACGAACAATTAGAGCCATTTGGTGAAGCCACCTCATCATGTATACAAGGGCAACCAACTTTCTAACTTCATTTAATTAAAATAGATCTTCTAAAATATGAGTAATATTTTATTTTTTTTTAGGTAAAATATGAGTAATATATATATTTGTTACCTCAGAGCTCAGAAGCCATATTGAGAATTATGATTGAAACAAGTGCCAAACAAAAATCATATATAGAGTAGTATTCTCTTATTCATGGGCAAATCATCCAGTCACTGGCTCCGTATCCTTTGAACAACATTAAGCTCTCCGAATATGTTTCCGGTTTAAAATGAAAGCTAATATATTTTTCCAGCTTTTGCACTTGGCGACTAGCTATATTATAAGCCTTATTTCCGCAAACAAAATTGGCACCATTACTCTTACTAAAGAACACCTTTCGACATTGTGTATAGCACAAACTGAATACTTCATAACCATCCCTACTCGATTTTTCCGATGACCATAGAGTCCACGGCCTCCTTACGTTGTCTTGTTGTAGCACCCATATGCTGAAAGTTGCCTCAGAAATACTGAAAATAGATAGTGTTTCTCCAAGAAGAAACATAAACCTCATTGTGCTTTCGCCCCAACAAAATGGCAGTTCCAAAAATGCGACATTTTCCGTATCAAAATCAAAAGAACCAAGATGAGTTAATAATCCGCTCCTTTCTTCATCATTTTGTCCAAGCCAGTACGCTGCATCTTGAATGAAAACAGCGGTTGATAGACAATGAAATAGCCCAGGCCGATTATAACTGTTCAAATTACGAGGGACGAGGAAGTAGGGGTGAGGACCTTGTTTCTCAATGGAATTGTTATACTCCCTCCTATTCACACTTTCCAATTTCCAAAAATCGTCCTCTTTTCCTATTTGATATAAATAAGTTTTGTATTGTCCAAATTTAATTATATGGGGATAGTTTTTAGTTTTTTTTTCTTCTTCGATAGGGTAGTGTGTTTGTGTGGTCCACAATTACATCCTTAATTATTGTGCCAATCAATGAAAGGGGATGATCATTGTTTGATATAATTTAATCCAGTTTACACTTGTTAAATGGGCTGGGTTGCTTGCGGTGTACAGGTTTGGTCATTTCGGATTTAGGTAAAACATGAATAGTCTACTTTGGGTTTGTAAGATATGAGTTTCGAGACGTGTTTTGAATCGAAGACAGGTTTGAGTAACGTGATAACGTCTGTTTACAAATGTTTATTTTTTTCAATTTAAATTAGGGTTTTTTTTATAACTACTACCTACTAAAAGCTCACTTTGAATAATTACTACCAACTAAATTTTTCCTTCAAAACTACTACCAATCTAATTGGTCTGGGGGAATAACACTACCAAATCTTAAAAAATGCCTAATATTAAAGTGAACAGACCATTTTGCCCTTCATTATACCTCACACACTCTTATTTATCTCACCCCTCATCTTATTTTCGTCTTAAAACACAATTTGATCAAAGTGAATTTGGGAAAAAATAACCTTCACTTTTCTTCAAATCCTTATAAACTAATCAAGACTAATCAACTATACTAAATTAGTTCATCTCAATCATCTACTACCAAGATTAAAGAGGGGAACTATAAACCCTAAATTAAAACAAAAAAAATAAAACCGTAAAAGCTTAATTGAAACACATGTATTTTATAAATTATCACAAGCCGAAGCTATCAACTACAATAAACAAAAAAAGAGGAATTGAAACAAAGAAGAAGAAATATTATGATAATATATAACTCAAAAGGTGAGATGAGAGATAGAAGAATAAGATGAGAATGTGTGAAAGTAGAATAAAAGAGATGAGAGGTAGAAAAATAAAATTAGTGGTGAATGTATATATAACCTAGGAAAGGGTAAAATAGGAAGGCATTTTGTAACTTAAGATGAGAATTTAAAATCAATGGAGATTAAGTTTTAGAGGTGTTTTTTTAAAATTTGGTATTGTTATCAACCCGGACTAAGTAAATTGGTAGTAGTTTTTAGGAAAAATTACAAATAACCACCACGTATTTACATATTTTTACAAATAACCACCATGTATTTCTGTTTTTACAAATAACCCCCAGACTTTCACGTATACTCCCCAATCACCACCGTATATTTGAATCGAGATTAGTTTTTCATATTTCCGAGTCGTTAATGAAAAATTTACACGGAATACCTGTATTACCCCCACTTGCTTACCTTCAGTGACTTTAACCAAAACTAACATATTCAATCTCGTTTTCCCCGATTCCCCCAAATCAAAATTCATACTTTTAAACCTAAAATCCCCCAAATCAATTTGGTCTAATTCAATCGACAATATTTACCCCAGCCAATTCAATCGACAATTAATTATGCTATAAAGCCTTGTTAATTAGCTTGATTTTTCTTGTCTTCTCTTTCTTGAATGTGCCATCAAATCAGTAGCAAATGTTAAATTTTCTTGTTATCATAGCCAAAGAGCAACCCCCAATACCAACAATAGCAGTCAACCCAAGCATATACTCGTACTAATTACTGAAACAAGTGATTCTTCAATCACAAATGAATCTAAATAGCCTGAAATCGCATGAAATCGCACGTACTGAATCCAAAGTAATCTTCACTCCTTACCATACAACAACAAAAATCATGGTCGACCGAATCATGGTCGATTGAATTAAATCAACTAATTTGGGGGATTTTGGGTTTGAAACTATAAATTGATTTGGGGAATTGGGGAAAATGAGATTGAATATAGGTTAGATATTGTAAAGTCAGTGAAGGTAAGTAAGTGGGGGGTAATTTAGGTATTTCGTGTAATTTTTTCATTAACGTGTCAGAAATATGAAAAACGAGTCTCGGTTTCAAATATACGGTGGTGATTGGGGAAGTATACATGAAAATCTGGGGTTATTTGTAAAAACAGAAATACGTGGTGGTTATTTGTAAAAATATGCAAATACGTAGTGGTTATTTGTAATTTATCCTAGTTTTTTAGGAAAAATTTAGTTGGTAGTAATTCTTCAAAGTGAGCGTTTAGTAGATAGTAGTTATAAAAAAAAAACCTTTTAATTATAAACATATAGTTATTCTTCATTTTTATAAAGATACGTCCCAACTCCCTCCTTAACCCCCTCAATCACGCATCGACGTTTCAACTTGTGACCAAATTCCAACAAAACCAACCCGTTTCTCCTCCCTAACAACCTGCTGTATAATTTTGGTGTTTTGAAGAGATGAGTAGCTTTACTTAATTTGAGAGTTCCATGGATTGTAAACCTACTTCCTCTGAAACCATTTATTCCAAGTGTTCCATGGCGAGTCTTCTCGCAATTGTTCTGGTATAGTTTAGATGAGTGTAAATGAAAACAGAGTCATCAACTACTAGAGGTTGTGCATCCAAATTATCGCAACGAACTCTCGCTTCATACTGACTCTTTTCCCCTCGTAAGGAAAACGCACGGTCACAATGAACAAACTCCTAAAGCCAGAACGTCGCAAACTCCCCTTGCAGGCGAATCACTCATGTACAAGATGTGAAACTTCAAAACATCATTTCCAACTTATTTATACTGCTACTACTCAGCATGTAAGCTCACTCATTCATATAAGAAATTATTCACAAATATACAGCAATTTATCTGACTTTATGTTTCTGCAATTTATCTGACTTTATGTATTGCAAAGCTGCTGCATATCTAGAAAATATTCAGTATTGATTTTAACAGCGGTAATTATTTAACCATGAAAAATCCAGAAATAGTTCGGAAAAAGAAATATAACAGTACCTAAACATATCTGCAGAATTCAAAGCATACACGGCCAACGGAATGCCAAGAATAACGAGGCTATGGCAATATGCTAGAAATAAGAAGAATTATCGCTTCTCAATTCTCATAGAGCAACAGTAAAGATAGAAACAAAGATATTCAAGATTGGCTGAATAACAGCCGCAAGTTCTTCCCAAAATCATCGGCAAGACAAAACAGAGACGTATTCTCGTATTCATGGGTAATCCCTCAAATCACGGGCTTCATATCCTTTCGACAACACCAAGCTCTCCGAATACTTTTCCAATTTAAAATGGTTGCTTATAGATTCATTCAGCTCATGCACTTCGCAACTAACTATATTATAAGCCGTCTTCCTATAAACAAAATAGCCACCATCCCTTTCACAAAAGAAAATCCTGTTTCGTAAACCATTGTACAAATTGAACAATTTATAACCATCACAACTTGATTGCCCAGAGAACCATAGAGTCCACGGTCCCTTTTTGTTGTCCTGTTCTAGTACCCATATACAGGAAGTTACCTCGGAAATACTAAAAACTGCTAGCGACTCCCCAAGAAGAAACAGAAACCTCAATGAGCTTGTTTCGTCCAGACTAAATTGCAGTTCCGAGAAAGTGATATTTTCCTTACTAAAGTCAAAGGAACCAAGATGGGTTAATAATCCGCTACTTTCTTTATCATTTCGTCCAAGCCAGTATGCTGCCCCTTGAAAGTAAACTGCAGTTGACAGAGAAAATAATAGCCCATACCAATTATAAGTGTTAAAAAAAAAAGGGACATTGACGGGATCAATCCTGACGTTCCATTGTTGATTACTGAGTGTATAAACTGCATCAAACATCTTCCCATACCTGTCCTCCTCACGATAGCCAATTGCGAATTTAACCACTTTATAATCCTGAGTATCAAGGGCGAACCCAAACAACATCCCTTGGCAGAAAAAAGACCGTAGATGTGGCCATACTGGAAAAGCGGGAATTACCAATGATTTGCGAATAGAAGGGTTCCACAATCTCCATTCTTTATGGAGAGCATAACGACGTTGTTCAACTAAAAGCAACCCATTACAGCTACCTCTCATATAGTACAAGTACGATTCAGATTTGCTAAAAATGCGATCGGTTTCTTGAAGAGTTTCAACATCACGAATTGTCAATAAACACCCTTCGTTTACAAGGTATTTCGAGCTCTCGAGGGCTACCAGTAATTTATTAGCATTTCCGCAATTGATTTTACATAGTTGGTAATGCAGTGTAACAAATCAGGGTTATCGATAATAGAGCACCAAGATTTACATACGCACCTGAATCGTATTAGGGTTTTCGCCGGTAATGTTGACAAAATCTGAGTCCAAACTTCGGGTGGTAAGTACTTGAATTCTGAATGTTTGTTACTGTTTGAAGAACATGATGACTTCTCCTTCTTTCTTCTGCTCTCCATATTTTTGGACATCAATGGTAGCGACTCCTTGATTGAAAGGAGAGTGATTGAAAAGGACGGTTTATGAGGGTTGGACTATTTCGAGACTGCTATATACGAAGTATATTTTTAGTTGGGTTATTGAGTTTCGGATATCGAGTTGTCGGTCATTCTCGAGTAAGAGTCATTTTGAATCGGATTATTTTCGAGTCTATGGTTAAAACACGTTAATTAGTAGTAAGGCGACATATAAGTGTCTTTCAAAATTAGTTACTAATTTATTATTGAGCGTTGGAACCAATTAGTTACTCGTATATATAAAATTATTATGACTATATACATGTAATTTCATGTCATTTTGGGTTATCCGAATTATTTTGGATCAAGTCAATTGCAAATCAGATGTTTACGATCGGGTCAACATTGAGTCAATCAATGTTTGGGGCGTGTCTGGGACGAGACAATTTGGCTTCCGGGTAAAACAATTTCGGGTCTCATGTTGGGTCTGATTTGTCAGATCTAGTTGTGACTAACAATTGATCAAATAATGTTTAAAAAAAAGGGGTTTTGAGGCGTTACGAGCAGTAAAATTGTGGCTTTGTGGATACGTGGTGTACTTCACGAATAGAGTAGGGTGATTCTACTAATAAAACATACTCAGAATAAAAATGAGTTAATTTTAGTATAAACTAAAAATGCGATGCAAAGGACTTTGGAGATACAATCTTCTAATAAGTTATTAAAGACCCATTTTTCGGTATCCATATTCGTAGTGTTTTTTTTATTTTTGTGCTCTCATTTGGTATGGTTTTGGAAACTTGTACTGACGGTCATGAATCCAACTTCTCCAATCTTATAAAAACTCACAATCACCCAAAAGCCAGAACAAAGCAAAAGCCCCTTGCATATGGAATCACTCAGGTACAAGATGTGAAACTCATATCATTCAACAAAGTCTAATCACCTGTACCAATATTATACTACTCAGATTAGACTCAGAATGCAAAGCTCATTCATTCATATTCATATAAGATAGATTTTACAGAATTACAGATGTATCGCAAGTTATCGGATTTCAGTATAACTCTCAAGAACGGCATGGAGTATCATATTTATTTCAGAGATGCAGGCAGCAGAATATGTAATAAACAAACGAATACCATACAAAGGCAAAAGGAAATGCCAACGAAAAAAGACTACAGCAATATGCCGGGAATTGTATGAATTCGTTCAGCAAAGAAAGAGTAGCAATAGTCGTAACAGTGGTTGGTTGTATAACAGTCGTAGGTTCTTCGGTTCTTCCCAGCACCATTGATAAAACAAACAGTTGTATTCTCTTACTCATGGGAAAAATCTCAAATCGCGGGCTCCATATCCGTTGGACAACACCATGCTCTCCCAATACATTTCCAATTGTAAATAGGAGCTCATAGATCCTTTGAAATCCTGCACTTGGCAACTAGCTATATTGTACGTGTTCCTCCAACAGACAAAATAGCCGCCATCATTCTCACAATAGAATACCTTTTGTTCGTTACTATAACACGACTTGAATGCTTCATAACCATCCGCACTTGATTTTCCTGAAAACCATAGAGTCCACTGCCCCTTTTCGTTGTCCTGTTCTAGCACCCATATGCTGGAACTTACCTTAGAAATACTGAAAACCGCTAGCGACCTTCTAAAAAGAAACAGGAACCTCAAGAAGCCGGTTTCTCCCAAACTAAATGGCAGTTCCAAATACGTAACATTTAACTGATTATAGTCAAAGGAACCAAGATGAGTGATTTCACCCCTTAATGTATCGCTATTTCCAAGCCAGTATGCTGCCCCACGAAAGAAAACCGCAGTTGTCAAAGAATGAAGGCCAAGCAAACGAATAGTATGAGGGTTGACGGTCCATAGTTGATCGCCGAGTGTATAAACTGCAAATTGCATCTTTCTAGGCCCTATATTTTCAATTCCAAACACAACCACTTTATAATCCTTACTATCAGGAGCGAATCCTAACAAAAAACTGGTACCATATACACTTTTGGGAAGTGGGCAATTAGGAAGTACCAACGATTTGCGAATACAAGGGTTCCACAAGCTCAATTGGTAAACATATTGAGGATCCTGTCGTTGAACTAAAAGCAATCCATTACAGCTACCACTAATGCGGTACGTGTAGATATCAGATATCCAAAAAATATGACCGATATTTCGAAGAGTTTGTGATTCACGAAGGGTACACAACCGACCTTCATCTCTCTTTTTACCCAAAACCTCAACGGCTACCAACAACAACTGATTATTCGCAGAATTGATTTCACAAAGTTGAAAATGCATACGAATGAAATCAGGGTTATCAATAATGGAGCACCAAGCTTTACAAACGCACCTGAATCTCAATAGGCTCTTAGCTGGCACTGTTCCGAAAATCTGAGTCCAAACTTCTGTTGGCATGTACTTAAATTGCGGAACCTGAGACATTGTTTCCACGGTAAGAAGTTGAGGATGAACGATTAGAGGGATTGCAGATCAAGAGTTTTTTGGGACGACTTTGAGAAGTACTCCGTATGAAGATTATTTTGATCAGGTATCAAAGTTTCCACAAAAAAAAATACTGGTTTAAGGAACTGGCTGAAAGTTCAAACTAAGACCCGTCAAACATAAAATCATATTGATATTACAAGTAATATTTTGATCAGTAGCATTGCTTACACTACTTAATGTCGATCTCAGCACGCGCTTTCGGTGAATGACCAGTCCTCAACTCTTCATAGTAGCTTGTCCATAGAACTCTTCATAGGACCAAGCCCTTCTCTGATCTAGAGTAGTTGTCAACATGTTCCAGTCCTCAACTCTTCATAGTAGCTTATTCATTGGAAAAACCTCAAATCGCGGGCTCCATATCCTGCAGACAACACCAAGCTCTCCGAATACCTTTCCAATTGGAAATAGGCGCTCATAGATCCTTCAAAATCCCGCACTTGGCAACTAGCTATATTATACGTCTTCCTCCCACAGACAAAATAACCGCCATCATTCTCACAATAGATCACCTTATCAAAATCACCATAAAATGCTTTATAACCATCCTCACTTGAATTCCCTGAAAAACATAGAGTAGACGGCTCCTTTTGATTGTCCAGTTCTAGCACCCATATACTGGAAGTTACCTTAGAAATACTGAAAACCGCTAGCGACCCTCTAAGAAGAAACAAGAAACTCAAGGAGCCGGTTTCGCCCAAACTAAATGGCAGTTCCAAATAGGTAACATTTTCCTTATTGTAATCAAAGGAACCAAGATGAGTTATTTCATCCCTTTTATTGTCAAGCCAGTACGATGCCCCACGATAGAAAACCGCAGTTGACGGAGAATGAAGGCCAAAATAATTAATAGTGTGAGGCTTGACAGTCCATAGTTGATCGCTGAGTGTATAAACTGCAAATTGCACCTTTCTACGCTCTGTAAATTCAAGTCCAAACTTAACAACTTTATAGTCCTTACTATCAGGCGCAAATCCTAACAACCAATTGGCACCAAATGCATTCATGGGAAGTGGGCAAGTCGGAAGTACCAACGATTTGCGAATACAAGGGTTCCACAATCTCAATCGGGAAACACGTTGAGGATCCTGTTGTTGCACTAAAAGCAATCCATTACAACTACCTCTAATGCGGTACGAGTAGATATCAGATATCCAAAAAATATGACCGATATTTTGAAGAGTTTGAGATTCACGAAGGGTACACAACCGACCTTCCTCTCTCTTTTTACCCAAAACCTCAAGGGCTACCAACAACTGATTACTCCCAGAATTGATTTCACAAAGTTGAAAATGCGTGCGAATGAAATCAAGGTTATCAATAATGGAACACCAAGATTTACAAACGCACCTGAATTTTAATAGGCTCTTTGCTGGCGATGTTGTGAAAATCTGAGTCCATACCTCATTTGGCATGTACTTAAATTGCGCAACCTGAGACATTGTTTCCACAGCAAGAAATTATGGATCGACGATTACTCGATTAGCTAGGGGGAGCTTTTGGGGATGACTTTGAAAAGTAAGAAGATTATTTTGATCAAGTACAGTATCAAAGTTTTTCAGGAAACATACTAAGGAACTGGCTAAATGTTCAAACTAAGACTTGTTAAACTTAAGTTCTTATATAAATATTACGAGTAATATTATAACATTAGCATTGCTTACGTTACTTAATGTCAATCTTGTTGAGTTTATAGATCCTATACTTAAAAGGGGGAGGGGGTGAATTAAGTACCCTTTTAAAAATTGAAACACACAACTTGAAACTGATCGATGCAGAAACAGTAAACAGGCAGATTAAACAGTTCAACGTACTGTTTAAAACAGTGAGTTCTGTGCAGTACTGATTCTGACCAATTTGCAACCGAGATTAAATACGAGAGTAAAGAGTGACGAACAAATAAAAGACGAACACAACGATTTTTAAGTGGTTCGACCTACTCTCTAAAGGTCTACGTCCACTATCTCTCTTATTAATATCTTCTTAATAAATCAACCCGATTACAAGAAGACCCCCACGATCAACCCGATCGTGCAACTTGAGTACAAACCCGTACCCCAAAATTTCTCTCTCACAAATTGAAAATTACAACTACTATGTCTCCTTATATGGTTCACAAGTTAGAACAATGGAGAACAAAATAGCCTAATAGATGACTTAAAATTCAAGCCCCTTGATATCCAATATAAGAACAAGTTTTCAAAAGGATTTTCAAAGAAAATAAAAGCTTAAAACTTTGTTCAGTTAAACGTGTGATTTGCTTGCTCAAGGAGTGCCTTTCTCAAATTGAAACTCTCTAGTTAAATAACAGTAAAGCACATGAGAATTTCATAAAACTAGGAAAGTATTTTTTAGAAAATAAATTTATCTTCTTATAAAATCTTCCTTATTTTAAGGCACAAAAGATAGACTTATTATTCTCACAAAATACTTTCTTGTTTTTCAAAAACAGAAAAGTGTACGTATAAGTTTAGCAGATAAGATCTTTCGAAATATTTGAGAAAAATATTTTCAACGTTATTTGATTGGATATCAATGGTCAGAGTTGATTTGAACAGTTTGAGAAACTGTTCAAAACAGCTCTGACTTGTTAAGCCCAAAGTTAGTCACCCTTACAATTTCTAGACGCAAGACTTCAACATGGCTTCACTTCTTCAGCTCTCAATCCTTCAATCTTTCAGCATATCTCTTGTTTCCTGCAGCCACTCTAAACCATACACAAAGCAAATTAACCAAGCTAGTTATTGAGGACTTGTCATCATCAATACACATAATGCAACAAATTCCCCCTTTGATGATGGCAAGTCCTATTGATAAACATTCCCCCTCAGAATAAGAACACTAAGAGATTGACAGGAAGATGCGAAATAGTCGAAAAAAGGGAACATTCATCAGTTCTTTAAGATTAGTACAAAAAGTAATTAACCATCCACGTTAGAAACACTAAAAGAAAATCCATTATAGACAGAAGGATCTAATACTAAGTAGCTACATAAAGTACTAAGTGTCCATCAATTTTTCCCCCTCTTGACATCATCAAAAGGAGTAGAACCTGCAAAAAGGAGGTGGTGTACCCACCATCAGTCAAAACGAAGTAATAGCTACCGGACACAGTCACATAGACGTCATTATAATAAGTACAAGATAGTCTAAGAGGAGTGCAATAAGACCGTAGCTAAAAAAAATAAAACAGAGCAAGTAGGCTAAGGGAAGGCTGAGTCGGGGAGTCGGGAAATGATATGGTCAAGTTTGGCATGTATGGCAGCAGAATCCGCATCCACTTTTGCATCCAGCTCACGCAACCCACGATCAACTCGTTCCGAGCAATCACCCACTGCCACCGTATAGGCATCAACCGAAGACCGGAGCTCGGCAATCTCTTTAATAGACACCCCAGAAACAGCCGAGTCAGAAGAACCACTAAGCAATACCATCTGATCACCGACAACCGAGAGCCGCATCTGACTGAGTAGCCCGTCTGACATCTCATCATGACGGGAGTACACATCATAACTATCAGCAGTAAGGAGCCCTTTGGCCTGAAAAATACGAGAGAGCCACGAACCATAGGGCAAAGGCACGACTCCATCATCCAACTGACGAATTACAGTAGCAGTAGACCGAATATACCCAAACACAATAGAAGAGAGATCTAACTGTTCACAACCAAGAATATGATATAACAGTAACAAGTCAGAAACCAACAACCTACCCCGAGTTTCTGTTCGCGGAGTGATAGTGCGACGAACGAAGTTGAATAGAAACTTCTGTGATGCGGTCAAGTCACGGGGATAAATCTTAGATTTCAATGTGGCTGATGGTTTAAAGTATTGGAGCACTGCCAACTGATTTACCGACTTACTAGACGGCCAAGCATTTTTTGCATACCCACCAAAGCCCGAATGTGGTATTTTTAGAATCTGAGCAAAGTCCGATGTACGCAAAATAAGAGACTGATTATTTATGCGAGCCGTCAACAAATCACCAGCATCATTGACAGACACCGAGGAGTAAAACTGAACAATTTCAGAAATATAGACCGGAGAGGAGACGGACATGAGCGGAATCCAATGTTGAATTTCAAGAAGGACAAAGAAGAAGTTATAAGCAGACTTACTGTCCATCCAAGCGCGAGGGTAGTAGCGTCCCGATAATATCGTAAAATCGAGGAGACGAGAGCAGGCCTCGAAATCCGTGTCAGACAACCCAAGGGACCCAAGAACCTTCAGAGCACGGGCTCGGTCATTTCCGGAAAGTATTGGAGCATCCGAAGCGACCGGGTCCGAGTCCTGGTCAGCCGTAGCCGTCGGAGGCCGTTTTCTTTTGAGATTTCGCCGAGGAACGGTTTCTTCCCCTTTATCAATTGACGAGACGACCTTGAGACTAGTATCAAGTGGCTCGTCCCTAGTTTCATCGGACACTGCTGGACTGACATCATCACCATCATCGGAAATCCGTTTAGAAATAAGAACACCCTTTCTTTTCCGATTCACCTTAGACGCCTTTGGCTCGTCAATTTGAGCACCGGATGACTGTTCGGGTTGAGAAGATGGAGTTGCATGGGCGGATTTTGAGCGGGTGGTAACGGGAGACGGAGAGCCGGCGGTGTTGGGGTTTTGAATTGGGGTTTTCGTTTTGGTAGGAAGGATAATGGCAATAGGGGATTCGGTTTCGGTGTTGGGAGGAGTGTTTGTGGTGGTGTCGGGTAAGGCGGTGGGAGTAGTGGGGGTGGAAGACATGGAGGCTGCTTTGGGTCGGGTTTTTTTTCGTGGTTGTGGCGGAAGAAGCGCGGATTTTAGGAGGAGGGCGAGTGGGTTTCGGAGGTGGCGGAGCGCGAGAAGTTGGAGATCCGAGACCTTTGGTTTTTGGGGCCATGTTATATTGTAGGGTTTGTGTTGGCAGTTATGGAAGGTGAGGGGTTGAATGACGGTTGAGGTAGGGTTTTATTTAATGAGGGAAGGAGTTGGGACGGGTGGGATTATGTGTTGGTTGAAGGATAGATAAATTGGGACGGGTGGGGTAGGGTAGGGTAGGATGATAAAGGTAATAAAATAGAATAGGAATTAGATGATTTGCTCAATTTGAAAAGTTACGGAAATATAGCACAACTCAAATAATTATCAACTTATTACTAGTCTATGTGTTATGACTAGGGTAAGCAGACTATCACTAACGTAATAACATTGGAAGATATACCGACTCAAAATTTTAGGTACTCCAATTTAGTCAATCTTTGAGAGAAAAAAGACAGACACCATTGACTATGAGCTACTATTCAATAGACCTAATTCTAATCGGATTTTCTCAAATTGTTCCCTAGCTAATGGTTTGGTAAAAATATCGGACAACTGATCTTCAGTCTTACAAAATTTTAAACAAACGTTCCCTTTTTCAACATTGTCACGCAAAAAATGATGACGAATTTCTATGTGTTTTGTCCTGGAATGATGCACGGGATTTTTTGAAATATTAATTGCACTAGTATTGTCACATAAAATAGGCACACAATTAATAATCATACCGTAGTCCCGTAGTTGTTGTCTTACCCAAAGCAGTTGGGAACAACAGTGTGCAGCTGCAATATACTCACTTTCGGCAGATAGGGCGACCGTATTTTGCTTCTTGGAAGCCCAAGAAATAAGACACGGTCCTACGAAGGTAGCTATACCTGAGGTGATTTTTCTGTCTACCGTACAACCTGCAAAATCTGCATCTGAATACCCCATGAGAGTGAAATTGCAATCCATAGGATACCATAAGTATAAGTCTTGAGTTCCAATCAAATAACGAAGAATACGCTTAACAGCGATTAAATGCGATTCTTTGGGATTAGATTGAAACCTAGCACATAAGCACACACTGAAAAGAATATCTGGACGACTGGCGGTAAGATAAAGAAGTGATCCTATCATACCTCGATATACCTTTTCATCAACACCCTTACCTTTCTCATCTTTGTCAAGTTTTAATGTTGAGGACATGGGTGTAGAGAATGGATTTGCAGTGGTCATTCCAAATTTCTTTAGCATCTCCTTGATATACTTGCGTTGATGAATCATTATCCCATGCTTCGTTTGCTTGATTTGAAGTCCTAGAAAAAATCCTAACTCACCCATCATACTCATTTCAAACTCGGACTTCATAAGATCTGAAAAGTAGACACATAACAAGTCATTAGTTGCTCCAAAAATAATGTCATCTACATAAATTTGAACAACTAGTAAATTATCCTTTTCTGATTTCAAAAATAACGTTTTATCTATGGATCCTCTTTGAAATCCATTTTCAAAAAGAAACTTTGATAGTCTTTCATACCAAGCCCGTGGGGCTTGTTTGAGACCATAAAATGCCTTATCAAGCTTAAAAACATGAGAAGGATAAGTACTATCAAGAAAACCAGGAGGTTGTTCAACATATACTTCCTCTTGCAAATAGCCATTAAGAAACGCAGTCTTAACGTCCATTTGAAAGAGTTTGATACCCATATGTGCAGCAAAAGCGATAAGAAGACGAATGGCTTCAAGTCTAGCCACGGGAGCAAAGGTTTCATCATAGTCTATGCCTTCTTGTTGATTGTAACCTTGCACCACGAGTCTAGCTTTGTTTCGAACAATCACACCTGTGTCGTCTAATTTGTTTCGAAATACCCATTTGGTTCCTATGACAGAACGGTCTTTTGGACGTGGTTCCAAGTGCCATACTTTACTTCTTTCGAACTGGTTCAACTCTTCCTGCATAGCCAACACCCAATCAGGATCATGTAAAGCATTTTTAACATTAGATGGTTCTAATTCAGATAAAAATGAATAATGAGCACAAAAATTTCTTAGTGAGGATCTAGTTTGAACTCCCTGATGTATGTCGGTCAAGATGTTATCGATGGGATGAGAGTTTTGATGCTTCCATGGGCGAATAACAAAATTTTCTGGCAAAGGCGTAGAAGAACTGCTGGATACTTGATTCTGCTCTGATTTCACAATGACTCTTTCTAAATTAACAGAACTGTTGGCTGCTTGATTTGTATCTGGAATAACCAGTCCCTCAGTCTGTTCAAGTAAAGCTGAACTTGATGTTGTATTCTGATTTAACAGTTCACTGTTCTGTTCAATTTCCCCTGAATTTGTGTGATCTTCAGCATTTGTACCTTCCAGCGACGAAGGACCTTCTGCTAATTCAGGAGGAGAGTCATTTACAAGTCCAATTTCGAAGTCATCATCATCCTGTAATTCAGCATTTAAAACATTAGTTTCATCAGATATTATATGCACACTTTCTTCAAAACACATTGTTCTCTTATTATAGACTTTATAAGCTTTGCTTTCTTTAGAATATCCTATGAAAACCGCCTCATCGCTTCTAGGATCAAATTTTCCTAAATTATTTTTGCCGTTATTATGAACGAAACATTTTGATCCAAAACAGCGGAAATGTGAAATATTTGGCTTTCGCCCATAAAGAAGTTCATAAGGCGTTTTCTTAAGAATAGTTCTAATTGAAGCACGGTTGTGAATATAACAAGCTGTGTTCACGGCTTCTGCCCAAAAACTTCGAGGCAATCCACTACAAAGAAGCATAGTTCTTGACATGTCTTCTAATGTTCTGTTCATTCTTTCCACTACTCCGTTTTGTTGCGGAGTCCTACGGGCTGAGAAGTTGTGATCAATACCATGTTCCCTGCAAAATGATAAAAATGAATCATTTTCAAATTCTCTACCGTGGTCGGTTCTGATGGAGATTAAATTGTGACCAAGTTTGTTTTGAAGCCTCTTTATTAAACAATGAAATTCTTCAAACTTTTCACTTTTGGCATGAAGAAATATAGTCCAAACAAACCGGGAATTATCATCCACTAGAACACACACATAAAGACTCCCACCTCGGCTTCTAATCCTCATTGGACCGCATAAGTCCATGTGAATGAGTTCTAGAGGCTTAGTGGTGCTAACGAACCTTTTTGATTTAAAAGAACTTCGAACATGTTTACATCTTGCGCAAACTTCACAAACTCCTTCAATTTCAAACTTGATGGAGGGTAATCCTTCCACTAAATCGAGTTTGTTAAGTTTGTTCAATGACGAGAGACCCACATGTCCAAATCTTTTATGCCATAAGTTAGGATCGTTTTGCATAACCGACAAACATTTAATGGCTTCCTTAGGAACATTTCCTAAGTCAACCACATAGATGTTATTAACACGCCTACCTTCAAGAACAACTTCATTAGTACTTTCCTTAATTACGTAACAAAGGTTTGCATGAAATTCCACTTTATTTCCTTTGTCACATAGTTGGGAAATACTAATCAAGTTGTGTTTGAGACCATTTACAAGCAGCACATCATCAATGGAAAGTGAGAGAGACTTACCGACCTTGCCAATGCCAACAACCTCACCTTTTTTGTTGTCTCCAAAAGTCACGTTTCCACCATTGTAGGCCGATAATGAGAGAAATTGGTTTTTATTACCTGTCATGTGTCGTGAACACCCGCTATCTAGATACCAACGGCTGCCTCCTCTCACACGGCCCTGAAATTAGATTAGTTAGATGATTTAGGAACCCAAACGAGTTTGGGTCCCTTCTTATCACGAACAAGATCCAGGAAATCCTTTCTAATCCATATTTTCTTAACGGTCTTAATGTTTTTATTTAAATGTCCTAATTGTTTCTCACAAGCATTAAATACATGACCTGTGTTTCCACAAAATTTGCATAACGTATACTCAGGTAGGCCGACATACTTCCGTTTACGAAAGTCACGTTCTACGGGTTTTGGCTTTCTGAAATAGGCATTGCTAGAAGCATTCTGAATTGAACAGTTCAATGATCTGTTTAATTTCTGTTCAGAAACCCAAACTGTATGATATTGAGAATCATTTAGCTTGAGGTTGGAACATGATTCGTACCCTAATCCCAACTTCTTAGTATTACTGGATTGATTTACTAGGAAATCAAGAACGGTATTACTTCCTTCCCACTTAGCGGTGACAATCCTAGCGTTATTTAGGTCGATTTCAAGGTTATCGATTTTACTAAGAAGTTTCTTGTTCTTATTAAGAAGATTCTCATAGTCAATATTAAGTCTATCAAATTTAGCACTGACATCAGAATAGGTAGTCGTTCCTTTAGCATGCATATCTTTTATTTTATCTAATTCATCTGTTAAGGTTTGCATCTTATTGACAAGTTCCTCGTTCTCATTAGTAAGCTCAGAATAAACAGTCTGATCAACTGTCTGTTTTCCTATATGTTTCAGATCACGCTTAAGGTTTATGTTTTCCTCTGCTATACTTTCAATTTCAGATTGCATTTCTTCCAGCCGTCTATTTTGGTCATAGCAAGTGTCTAGGGTCTCATCCAGTAACCTAATCATTTTTTCTTTAGACAAAGATCTAACCTGAATCTTAAGTTTAGAGAGACCTACCTCATCGTCGGATTCACTGTCGGAATTATCAGTATGGGCCATGAGACATCTAAGATCATCTTTGTGTACCTTCTTTTGTAGCACGGGTTTATATGTGGAACGAAGACATAATTTTTCTTCCTTTTCTTCCTTAGGTGGTTCATCGTCCTCTGATTCGGACTCACCCCACACAGCAGCAATCATAGCACGTTTGTACTCCTGCTTAGACTTCTCACGTTTATCTCGAGATTTTACTTCTTCCCACTTGGGACAATTTCGGATCTGATGATCACGATCTCCACATTTAAAACATCCCATTCTAGACATAGAACGAGATGTTGAAGATGAGAATGACGAAGGAACAGATTTATTTGATGAGAAATTTTCGAACTTTCCTTGGTTTTGTTTTCTGATTATTTTTGCAATACGTTTGGATAACAACGCAACCTCCTCCTCAAGATCACTTTCATTGTCACTTGAGAAGGCGTTCAAAGCTAACCCCTTAGCCTTGGGTATCTCTTCGGCATCATCAAGAGCAATTTCGTGTGCCATAAGAGAACCCATTAGGGCTTCATAGGTAAGAGTGGTTAAGTCCCTGCCTTCTTCAATAGCAGTGACCTTGGATAGCCATCTCTTGGTTAAGCTTCTTAAAATTTTACGGACAATATCCTCAGTTTGAAAATAGCGACCAAGATTTGAAAGTTCATTAGTTATGCTTGAAAATCGGGAAGACATGCTTTTAATTGACTCATCGTTTTGCATTTTGAAGGCCTCGTATTTTTGCATTAGAAGATCAATACGAAGTTTCTTCACTTGCAATGTTCACTCGTGGGCTAACTCGAGAGTATCCCAAATTTGCTTAGCCGTCTTACAACCAGCAATACGGCCAGCCTCTTCATTTATCAAGCCAGATTGTAAAAGGGATATTGCTCGAGAGTTCTTTTCTGCCTTCTTATAGTCATCGGCAGTGTAGGCCGCTCTTGCTTTAGGACTTTCAACACCATTTTTATCGGTGGTCGTAATAACAAGAGGGCCACTTTCAATAATTGCCCAACATTCATAATCAGTTCCTTGAATGAAATGCATCATTCTATTTTTCCACCAGCCATAGTCCATGCCATCAAAGACAGGACATTTGACGGATCTGGAATTCATTTCAGCGAGATAAACAGAAAAATAAACTCAAAGGATCAAACTCTTTGCGGTAAAGCAATCAAGAGCACGAGGCTCTGATACCAACTGTTGAGTTTATAGATCCTATACTTAAAAGGGGGAGGGGTGAATTAAGTATCCTTTTAAAAATTGAAACACACAACTTGAAACTGATCGATGCAGAAACAGTACACAGGCAGATTAAACAGTTCAACGTACTGTTTAAAACAGTGAGTTCTGTGCAGTACTGATTCTGACCAATTTGCAACCGAGATTAAATACGAGAGTAAAGAGTGACGAACAAATAAAAGACGAACACAACGATTTTTAAGTGGTTCGACCTACTCTCTAAAGGTCTACGTCCACTATCTCTCTTATTAATATCTTCTTAATAAATCAACCCGATTACAAAAAGACCCCCACGATCAACCCGATCGTGCAACTTGAGTACAAACCCGTACCCCAAAATTTCTCTCTCACAAATTGAAAATTACAACTACTATGTCTCCTTATATGGTTCACAAGTTAGAACAATGGAGAACAAAATAGCCTAATAGATGACTTAAAATTCAAGCCCCTTGATATCCAATATAAGAACAAGTTTTCAAAAGGATTTTCAAAGAAAATAAAAGCTTAAAACTTTGTTCAGTTAAACGTGTGATTTGCTTGCTCAAGGAGTGCCTTTCTCAAATTGAAACTCTCTAGTTAAATAACAGTAAAGCACATGAGAATTTCATAAAACTAGGAAAGTATTTTTTAGAAAATAAATTTATCTTCTTATAAAATCTTCCTTATTTTAAGGCACAAAAGATAGACTTATTATTCTCACAAAATACTTTCTTGTTTTTCAAAAACAGAAAAGTGTACGTATAAGTTTAGCAGATAAGATCTTTCGAAATATTTGAGAAAAATATTTTCAACGTTATTTGATTGGATATCAATGGTCAGAGTTGATTTGAACAGTTTGAGAAACTGTTCAAAATAGCTCTGACTTGTTAAGCCCAAAGTTAGTCACCCTTACAATTTCTAGACGCAAGACTTCAACATGCTTCTTCAGCTCTCAATCCTTCAATCTTTCAGCATATCTCTTGTTTCCTGCAGCCACTCTAAACCATACACAAAGCAAATTAACCAAGCTAGTTATTGAGGACTTGTCATCATCAATACACATAATGCAACAAATCTCAGCACGCGCTTTCAGTTAATTAATGTTCAGTCTTCAACTCTTCAAGTTACCGAAAGCTTGCCTTTAATTTGGCCCTTAGCCCTTCTGTCAATCCTGCTACCAATCATTTCAAATTCTTCCCTATTTCTATATATATTGATCCGATACCAAAGAGGTCTTAGCCTAGTCGTGACAGCTTTATTGAAACGGAAGGAGTACAAAAATATTGTTGAGTGTCTTATTAATATCGAAGCATAGTTAATCAAAACATCCATTTATATAACAATATTAAACCAATAATTACTGACAATGTATAAGTGTAATTACACCAAGGGTTTGATTTACACCGACAAGCTAGTAAACAAGCTAGTCTGTCAGATCTTATGTGCTCAGGCAATTATGATCAACATGATGCGGAGCTCGATAGCCTTGGTCCGTTGTTTGATACTTCCGTGGGATTCAATGCTTGTTTACTATCACGAGCCCAGTTCATTTGCCTTCTGACTACCAATTGAAGAATGAAGTTAACGAAGTTATTACGAATTATCAAGTGGGTTTGCAAATAAAAACAGGGTAGTTCAAGGAACCCGATTTCCAGCAAAATAAATGGTCTTAATTAGCTTAAATTAAATAATTTGTTTATGATAACTCTTGGGGTTGCTTTCTTTGATTACCACTTTGTTTGAAAGGTTATTTAAAGCCTTTGTTTGTACGTAATAGGGACATTCAGAAATCGTAATAAGAAAACACAGTTTGGTTGCTTAGCACTTTATTGTTAATTATTCAACGCGTCTTGAATATTAACTCGTTCGATCTCAATAGGTCTTGAGTTCGTTCCTTATTGATGAATTATAGGTCTAATTCGTCAAATATCCGTCACCAAATACTCGGCTAGTGTCCGTGTTTTAGTCGTGTGTTAATTTACTCGCTTCCGCCTTTTAAATTCGTATCACAACAGCATAAAACGAACGACATTAAATACTATCAAGAAGAAGATTCTAACAATGGATGTGCAAAATGTAGTACTCCCTCCGTCTCCTTCATTTGATGATCGTTTTTAATTAATGGTAAACAAACGAACAGAAGAAAATGGACTAAAATTGATTAATATAGCGAAATGCCATAGAGAAAAAGCTATCAACGAAAGAAACAAAATGGACTAAAATTGATTAATATTGCAGTATGTAGCAAATGTTCAGTAATGGTTATGACATCGGTAGTTTCATATATATCGGTAGCTCAATCATTCAAAAAAGAACAATCACAATTTTTTTCATTCATATAAGAAAAGTTTTACAGATGTACAGGGTACAGCAATTATCAGACTTCACATTAGCTCTCAAGAATGACAGCGAGTTTCATATATATCGCAGAGCTGCAGGCCTGCAGCATATGCAGCAAAATATCACATAGTAGAATTCTCTTATTCATGGGAACGACCTCAAATCACGAGCTCCGTATCCTTTGAACAACACCAAGCTCTCCAAATACATTTCCAGTTTTAAATGAGAGCTCATATATCTTTTGAACGGGTGCACTTTGCCACTAGCTATATTATATGCCTTGTTCCCGCAAACTAAATAACCGCCATCATTCTCACAATAGAACACCTTTTCAAGATTACCATAGCACGGCTTGAATATTTCATAACCATCCTGACTTGATTGCCCTGAAAACCATCGAGTCCACGACCCCTTTTGGTTGTCCTGTTCTAGCACCCATATGCTGGAACTTACGAAAGAAATACTGAAAACGGCTAGCGACCCCCCAAGAAGAAAAAGAAACCTCAAGGAGCCTCTTTCTTCGCAAGTAAATGGTAGTTCCAAAAAGGATAGTTTTTCCTGATCAAAGTTGAAGGAAGCAAGATGAGTAGATGCAAGCCTTTGGTTATCATTATTTCCAAGCCAGTGTGATGCGCCTCGAAAGAAAACAGCAGTTGATACAGAATAAAACATCCAAAACATACTATTATAATTGTTCAGACTACTGACATTGAGGAGATTACTTCTGACGGTCCATTGTCGATTATTGAGTGTATAAACTGCGAAATACATATTTTCTTTCTGTACCCCTTGACTATTTTCAAATCCAAACGCAACGACTTTGTAATCCTGAATATCAGGGGCAAACCCGAACAAATACCAACTATTGTAGAGCAAAGAAGTGGGAATTGAACAAGTAGGAAGTATCAACGATTTGCGAATACAAGGGTTCCATAATCTCAACTCTTTATGGCATCCCTGAGGAGCAGATCGTTCGACTAAAAGCAACCCATTACAGCTACCTATAAGACGGTACTTATACGAATGTATTCGAAAAATGTGATCGATTTTACAAAGAGTTTCAGCATCACAAACTGTCAACACACACCCTTGACCTCCAGTGTATCCCATACCCTCGAGGGCTACCAATAATTTATTATTCCCAGAATTGATTTGGGAATGTTGGGAATGCATGTGAGCGAAATGAGGGTTATCGATAATAGAGCACCAAGATTTACATACGCACCTGAATTTTAATAGTGTTTTCGCGGGTAACGTTGACAAAATACGAGTCCAAACTTCGGGTGGTAAGTACTTGGATTCTGAAATACAGAGCAAATTCAATGAATTTGTGGGATTATTACTGCTCTTCATTGTAAGAGTTTGATAAGCTAGAGTACCAAATGAAAGGGATATGGTATTGCAGTTCAATTGATTTCCAAGTATAACAATACACTTATTTATCTATACACTTAAATTGGTTGACTGCATGCAATTCCCCAAATCGTTTGACAAATTTTTTGTTATTTTCTAGATAATAAGTACGGTGCTTGATATATTTAACATGTCTTAAGTTTAAGACGGATAGTCTCCGTCATAAATGAGAATCTATATCTCTACGCAACTAACTCCTCGCTGCTGCATAGGACTTTCAATTCCCTAAGCAATTAGCTTTACAAAGGTGATATTTATTTGACTCATTTTTTATTTAAATAAAATTTATAGTTGTCTTAACCTATTTTAAGAAATGAGATGCACATTTCACCAAACACCACATCAAATCCAATTTACGTAGTTCCGTTTAGAATAGATATTTGTCTTTAAGTAGGTTTAGTATTACACCGATGAAATTACTTTTATAACGCAATTACAATTTAGACCGGTAATTTCAAAATGAGGTTCTAAAGCACCAAATGTCACTCAATATACGGAGTACTCGTTTTCTACATATGAAATCACTTTCATTAAGCAATCACAATTTAGACGGTCGATTTTATAAAGAGTTTCTAAAGCTCTAAATGTCATTTGATGTCCTTTTTTTCTTTTCATTCTTATGTATGGTAGCTTACTAGCTTGTCCATGTTTCATTTCATTTGGAAAAATTCCTTAAGAGTTTCTTCTGTTAATGGTATACTTGTGTAAGACAACTGTTACTATAGTTTTCTCCATTTGCTAATTGAGTGAATAAATTGCGAATTACATCTCACAATCGAGACTTTACAAAGGCAAAGGTGTTAAAATTCGAGTGCCATAGTTCACCTCCCTTGTGTCCTACCCGCTCAAATCCAGACTATAACCGTTTATCAACCATGAACAATTCTTGTACTAAGCTTTCTATGTCAATAGTAAAATGAAATGAAGTATCGGGAAAACTTGTAGTAATTGGCATGATTAATTATCCCTTTACCATAACTCTACCCATCAATCTCGTTATATACACATATACGGCCGTCTCTGAGCTTTTGAAGGCCATGGACGAGATTTTTACGGATAATTAATTAGGTTCGCGAATCAGGTTTTGTACTGAAGCATAAACTACAAACAGAGCTGCATTAAATGTTTCACAAAACTGGTCATTTTTTTGTTGAATAGCAACAATGAACTATGATGACAAATCTGGCAACCTAAACAGCACATCAAAACTCGACTATTGCGCATGATCAGTCTTATACTCTTATGGTCAGTTGCGAATGAATCACTCATACATACGATGCAAAACTTCAAATCATCGGCTCAGTTACAAAACAACAATCACGTATTTACTGATTGTCAAGGAGAAATTTCACAGATGTACAAGGCCAACTTTCAAGAATGACAGCAAGTTTCAGTTTTCTTGCAGAGGTGCAGCATATGTAGCGGACACTCAAATCGGTTTTAACACGGATTGTTGCTTCATCGTAAAGTGGGAATAAGAAATTAAGCGATTAGCAATAAAAAAATCTAGAAAAGAATAGAGAAAAAAAAATTAAGCGATTAACATATCTATGGTTTTGTTGAATAACAGCAGAAGGTCCTTCAAAAAACCATTGGTAAAACAAACAGGGTCGTGTTCTTTATTTTATGGGAGATATCTCAAATCACGGGATTCGTAGCCTTTGGACAACACCAAGCTCTCGGAATACTTTTCCAATATTAAACGTGAGCTCATAGATTTATTCGTGCAAATAAATCAGTCATATAAAGATGTTTATGCTTTCAAATCATCATTTGCAAAACGGGTAAGATCTGAAGAGGTTGATCCAAAACTATTGAAAATATTGAAAATTTAAGCAAATACAAAGAGTATGATTGTGACTTGTCTAGACCTGGTGAAACGGGTAAGATCTGAAGAGGTTGATCCAAAACTCGAAAAAGGCCCGAATTTGTTTGACTCGAATTTGATCCGAAAGTTGAATTGACCCGACCCTACCTGAACCTTAGTTGACTCAATGTTAACCTAACCCGAGATGAACAACCTGAAAAGACTCGACCCATAACTGATCCAATCCAAAATGATTTAAAGTGACCCAAAATATCTCAAGAGAGTGCTTTAGTCAATAATCCAAAAGTGACCCGACAATAGGTTACCGGAAATCAGCCAAACCCGAAATAACCTCACCCAAACCGACGCGACCCATACCCAACCTGATTGACATGTTTTGCCAGGTCAGTTGTTGGCATTTGGCAAATCCCAAAGCGATTACAAAATATTGAGACAATGACCTCAAATTTAGATGTTCCTCTTTACAAAATCAAATTCTACTGATTTAGTAGAACAGGGGGTGTAGTTGCAATTTATGCACCCGTGCCTAAAGAGGTCTAATGCTAACAATTCATAGTTCATACGAGTACAATTTTACTTTATTATATGTCGACTGGTCAAAACTGCTTGATTACTTTATAACATTCTTCATTTTAAAGAAACAGAAACAGAAATTTCTATCCCTAAACTGCAACTCCTATTGCGAACCAAACGACCCCTAAACATATGAAATAACTGCTATCCCTGATACACCCTATGATGGCCAGAATGCTAACCAGGACTAGCAGCAGCAATACATTCAAACCTCATCAATTATGAGTTTAGGACTATCGTAAGCTGCAGCTCCCTGGTTAGCAAACTAACTACGTAGGCGCTGCAGTGGTTTATAACATATCAATCCCCTGTACTCGTACCAAATTGACGCACCGTAGCTGCGGTTATAGCTTTGATTGCATCGCATTCCACCTAAAACCTTCAATCATTAGTTCATAAAACAACATTCACCATTCCACAAAAGTAGATAAGTACTTCACTTACAATAATGCTTAAATATATGTTCAAAATTACTAGTAAAACTCGTAATTAAACAATTAACAATAAAGTTTAGCAGTAGACATATATATCTATAGTATTACTGACCCTAAAACATATGTAGTAGTACTCTCTCTTATTCATGGGAATAACCTTGGTTAATAGCCTCCATATGCAGTGGCGGAGCCAGGAAATTTGAGCAGGGGTTCATAAACTCATAACGTAAATTCAAGAACAAACCAAAAAAATACAGGGGTGTTACATAGCAAAAATTGGCACAATTGAGTACGTGCTCACGGTCTATTCAGTTAGACTACGAAAACCTCCAGACCCCACCTCCCATAAGGTAGTTAAGCCACTGTCCGTACTCTTTACAGCAAACCAAGCTATCCAAATACGTTTCGAGGAATAGATAACGGCTCATAGATTTTCTGAGTTCATTCACTTGCCTAGGCGCAATATTATAGGAATACTTTCCGCAAATAAAACACCCACCACCACTCTCGCAATAGAATATCTTATTCTTTGAAAACTTGCAAGTGAGGAATACATCATATTCATCCCAACTCGAATCTCCCGCAAACCTCTGAGTCCATGTCCCATTTTCCTCCAGCACCCATATGCTGGTACTGTCATGTGAAATACTGAAAATCGCCAGCGACTCCCTAAGAAGAAACACAAACCTCAATGACCGTTTTTCTAGCACAGCTTTCGGCAGTTCCAGATAGGTGATTTTTTCAGAATCAAAGTCGAAGGAAACGAGATGAGCCGGTTCCTCCCCATGGATACTATTCTCAGACGGACCATTTCCAATCCAGTATATTGCCCCTTGAAAGGATACAGAAACTGGTGATAATTTATACTCGGATATTTCATGAAACATCCTATTCAACTCCCAGCATTCGAAACTTAGGCCATTATTTCTGACAGTCCATTGCTGATTTCCCAGACTATAAGCCGCAACATACACGTGTGCAGGTTTTTTATTATCAGGTACAACAGCAATCACTTTGTAATCCTTACGAACAGGAGCATACCCGAACACATATACAGCATCATCGATAAAGAACAAGGGAAGCGGACACTTGGGAAGTCGCAATGATTTCCGAATACAAGGGTTCGCCACTCTCAATTCATCCACGTAACAAGCAGCACTACATTGTCGAACTAAAAGCAATCCATTACAACTCCCTTTAATATGGTACGTGCACATTTCCCTATTCTTGAAAAGGCGAGCAGTTTCTTGAAAGGTGTCGGCCTCACGTACTGTCAACTTGTATCCTCCATATTCAGCATAGTATCCCAACCCCTCGAGGGCTAATAAGAATTTGCGATTGCCGGAATTTATACTAGAATGTTTAAGATGCATGGAAATAAAATCAGGGTTATCAATCATGGAGCGCCAGGATTTACAGACGCACCTGAATGTTAACAGGGTTTTCGCCGGTAAATTTGCGAGAATGCGGATCAAAATTTCTGGTGGGATGTACTTGAATTCGGGTACATGGATCTTATGTTTACTGTTTGATGATGATTTGGCCTTCTTCATGCTCTTCGTTTTCTTGGATGTCAACCGGCTACAAATTGAAAGGATGGTTTTTGAAATTGAAAATGCTAACGTCTAGGGTTTTGGTGGATACAAATTCTTATTTGTGACGGGGTGACCGGTCGTAAACTTAAGACGGATTAAGCCCCACAAAAAGCAAGTTTGGGTGGTGGGGTCGGGGGTAAGTGGGGTGCTCAATTTTCCCTCCACTTGCTCAGGCCTTGACCCGTCTAAAGTCCCCGTGGCAAGTGAGATTTGCTGGTTGGTGGAAATGATAATAAATGATGTAAAATCTATGGGGTATTCATTTTGAAATTGTAAATAAATAAACAAATAAACAAAATACTAAGGCATTAATATTTAGTAACATTTAATAAACAAGAATAACTTACCTTTAAATGAAACTGAAAGGATGAAGGAGACAAAGATCGTTAATCTGGTTAGTATAGGCGATTTGGATGATGAAATTTATTAAACTTGATTAGTCTTGATTAGGTTATAAAGATTTAAAGAATTGTAAAGGTGATTTTCCCCCAAATTCACTTTCACAAGTATTTGTGTGTTTTAAGATTAATAACACAAGGTGACAAGGTGAAGAGTGAAAGTGAAAGTGAAGGGTGAAGGGTGCAGAGTGTTGGGGGGGGGGGGTGAAGGGTGAATAAGATCACCAATTTTCATTTGCGACGGTCATTATCCATCACAAGTTTGTGACGGTCGAATTCCTCTCGCAAACTTGGAAGTGGGAGGCCAAGTAGGAAACCATTTATATTTCACTTGCCCTCCGACTTACAAGCTTGTGAGAAGGATCCGACCCGTTACAAACTTGTGACGAATATATAGATCCGCCACAAGCAAGACTGCTTGGAATAAGATAAGGTGAGGTAAAATGGAGTGGACCTTCGACTCACGGCTAGCTAGATGGGTGTACAAACCCTGCAATCGAACAGGGGGCCCCCCGATTTGAAGGGGCCCAATATGTGAAAACTTGTTTACTGAACATATAAGCTTAAGAGTTAAAACAGGTTAAATACATATCAAATCTTCTCACTTGTTACTTATAATATACCAAATTTTATTAAACGGGTAGACCTGTCAAATGGGTTGAAAATGCGAGTTACGACTTCGATCATTTTGGATTCGGGTTAAATACGAGTTAGTTCTGTTTTGAATATATACGGGTCGTTATACGTGATTCGATCAGGTTGAGTAAAATATATGGTATCCCCTCTCCTATTGATTTTTGTTTAAAACTAAAAGTAAACAAATGACTAGATTGGAGTGAGTACAAACTTTTTCCCAATAATAAATGACTTGAAAATCCTAAGACTAAAAAGTCATAATAATAATAATAATTGAACAAAAGATACATTGATCAATACTATTATACAAACTTGTATTAGTTGTATAGTTGTAAATGGCGAGTTATGTAACACATCCTACAAAAATTTATCAGTTGAATGTAAATTAGGCTGTTGGGCCGTGCTTCGTAACTTCCACTTTTTCTTGGCCCGACCCTGGCATACGTAATGGGCCTTTGCGCCGTGCCCAAATCCCCACCCCTATCCAACCCTAACCCAAGACATGCAAGCCCATGGGCTCGTGCTGTTACCGAGTCCGGGCCGCCCGACGTGCCTTGGCCCGAAATGCCAAGTCTAGTACTTCATAGAATGACGGCAAGATATTTAACTGAATAAAAAAGGGAGATGATTATAAGAAGAATCCACTATGATTACAATTTACAATAGACCAGTCTCCCCTTGCCGTTTGCAGGCACAAAATCCTTTACAATTAGAATTCTGAGATTCATTCAACTCATTCGCACAAATTCTTCCAACCAAAATTCCCAATTCAAATGAAATGGCAGCAGCCGCAAAATCAAACCCACCGGAAACCTCCTCAACCACCACCACCACCACCACCACCGACAAAATCGTAATGGGAAAATACCATCTAGGCCGTCTCCTCGGCCACGGCTGTTTTGCTAAAGTCTACTACGCTCGTTCCCTCGAAACAAACAAATCCGTTGCTATTAAAATCATCGACAAACACAAAACACATCCTTCTATCTACCCACGTATAGTTGGAGAAGTTTCCGCTATGCGTCGACTTGATCACCCAAATATTCTTCGTATTCACGAAGTCATGGCTACCAAACAAAAAATCTATTTAGTAATGGAATTGGCCAAAGGCGGAGACTTAGCTGGGAAACTATCTCGTCGACCTGAACGTCGATTCCCTGAACCTCTTGCGAGACGGTGTTTTCATCAGCTTGTTTCCGCTCTTCATTACTGTCACCAACATGGAGTTGTTCACCGCGATATTAAGCCTCAGAATTTATTACTTGACGGTGAAGGCAATGTCAAATTGTCTGATTTTGGACTTTCAGCCGTCATGAATGACGGACCGCCGGTTCATTTATTACAGACCGCTTGTGGGACACCGGCTTTCGCTGCTCCCGAGATTGTAGGCCGAACTCAGGTTGGCTACGACGGTGCAAAAGCCGATGCGTGGTCTTGTGGTGTAATGTTGTTCGTTCTTTTGACAGGGAATTTACCCTTTGATCATGTCAATTTAGCCCTAATGTATCGTAAGATGCGTAACAAGGAATTCAGGTTTCCGTCTTGGGTTTCGAAGCCTGTCCGGGGTTTGATCACCCGGTTGCTTGACCCGAACCCGGAAACAAGGATGAGTATCGAGGAGATTGTAAACGACGCGTGGCTTAAGAATCAAGGAATGGTGTATCCAAGGAGTATATCGTTAGGGGACTTGGCGTCATTGGGTGAGAAGGAGAACAAGGTTGAGAAAAAGAGTACAATGATGGAGCGTACTGCAAGTATGAATGCTTTTGAGATTATATCGATGTCGTCTGGATTGAATTTATCGGGGTTGTTCGAGACGGCCGAGTTTTTGGGGAGGAGAGATAGGCGGTTGACGGGAAGGCAACCCGTCGAGACGGTTGTGGAAGAAGTCGAACAAGGGATGTGAAGTCAAACATTCCTTTTTTTTTTTTTGAAATGTTCAAAAATAAACAGTTTACTTCACATTGTTTAAGTTGTAAAAAATATGGTAATGTCCTTCAAAAAAAATAATTAGCAAATGTCGCTTGTGACCTCTCATAATGTCACAAGTTAGCTATCATTAGTTCGTTACAAACGGAAATTTGTGAAAAAAAAGGGTAATGTACTATAGTTTGTTTTATTGTTTTATTTTAAGTTGCTAAATCATTCTTGGTCGATGGTTTCGACAAAAGAATTACCGAGTACGAGTATTATTTAAAAGCGGTTCGTTTGAGCGAAATTATTTTGAATTTATTTTCTGATTTTTTTTAAAGCATATTTATTAACTGGCTGATGTTGAGCCAAAAATCGACATCAAGGTAAGTTTTTTTATTGACTGACTGATGTTATGCATTTTACATTGTGTCTTGTTGATACAATTTTTTTGTAATGGTTTTAATTTAATCTTTATCTCAATTATTTTAATTTTGACCCTTTTAACACAAAAAAAAAACATTTGTGGAGTTGAGAGAGAACAAATTTGGTTGGGTGTAATTTTTTTGCATTGGAGCTAGACCTGGCAAAAGCAACCCGACCCGATTGACCCGACCCGAATGACCCGACCCGTGACCCGAAATTGACCCGAACTACAACACCCGAATGTGACCCGAAACCCGATTAGCCCCGACCCGACCCGAACATGACCCGATCTTTCTTGACCCGTAACTGACCCGACCCGAAAATAACCCGATCCAAAACCACTCAACCCGAAAATGACCCGACAAAACATAACTTTAATTGAACCGAAAAGACTTAAAATGGCCTTTTATCTCTTATTCTTTGACCCGAAAATGACCCGACCCGAAATAACCCGACCCGGTTGACCCGAAACAGACCCGACAACTAACCCGAAACAAACCCGAAACCCGAAATAACCCGACCCGACCCGAATTAACCCGAAATAAACGAAAGACCCGAACTGACCCGACCCGAACTGACCCGACCCGAACTGGCCCGACCCGAACCCGACCCGGTTGACCCGTTTGCCAGGTCTAATTGGAGCTGATGAGAAGTCACGACTGGATTGGAAAAAAAAAGCTTATTTGTCGGGTCTCACAATATTGCATCAGTATGTATTACTAAAGACACGGGAACTGTTCATCACAAGCTGAAACTAAGCTGAAACTAAATAGTGCTCTTATGATAATATACAAGTGGGAGGTCAAGTGGGGAGATCTAGTTGACATTTGTCATCCACTTGTCTTTACCACTTGCATATTGTAAGAAGGACTCTATCCGTTTTCAGTTTGTGACGGATAGTGTCCATCTTTGAAAATGAGAATTTGTGTAATTGTATACCTACTTCATTTTAGATAAACACTTTTCAGTTCATCCTAGAATATTCACAAATTCTTGTATTTACATTTGATTGTTGGAAAACGTTAGATCTTTTTAGATAAACATTGTTTCATAGTTTTTTAATAATGTAAATACTCATTTTTTAGTAGAAGTTACATTAATGCTCATGAATAATTCTATTTTAGTTCATTGTAATTGTTTTAGACAAGACTAACCCGACAAAAGCTAATCACAACCTTTCTGTATATAATTAGAATGCTCAGAATTACTGATTTAGAATACTGAAAGGTTGTGATTAGACCTGATAAAAGCAACCCCGCTCGAAAAGGCTTACTCGAGACCAGAAATATAACATATGAATGTGAACCGAAGCCCGGTTAGACCCGACTCAACACAAAAATCACCCAACCTGAAAATGACCCGACAAAAGAAAAATATACTTAAAATGACTTTTTATATTTTATTCATTGACCCGAAATAACTCAACAAGGTTGACCCGAAATAAACCCCACCAACAAACCCAAAATCCAAAATGACCCGACCCAACCTGAATAAACTCAAAATCAATGAGAGCTCCGAACCCACCTGACCCAAACAAGCCCGACCCGAATCCGACTGATGACCCATTTGTCATGTTTAGTTGTGACTTGTGATCAGTAATCAAGCATTGGAATCTGGATTTGCCACAAGGAACTTTGTAGACCAATCCATCATTTGTCACAAGGAAGTTTGTAGACCGATCCATCATTTGCCTTTCCACGTGGAACTTTAAGTTGGTTATGTTTTTGGATTTTTGTTACGTGGCAGAATAGATGATAAACTAGATTTCATGCCTGTGCGATGCACGGGTCTACATTAATGTCATTTTCATAATTTTTCTATAACAATTAACTTGTAAAAATAAACTTTTGAAATTTTAAGATTATAATAAAATATACTCCGTAATGTTTAAGAAAATAATATTAATATATTGATTCAACTTCTATATTAAACATATTTTACTAATCTTGGCATGAATCAAGTTATATTTGATCTATAGGACTCGAAAAATGATCCAAGGTACCTAAGAATTAAGCTCTCTAAGACAATTCTTAAGAGAATGAAAAGATTTTGGTATGATCACCCTACCTTATGATAATTGTCCGATATGGGGCAATTCTACTATTTATATGTATTAGTATCTTCATCACACTTACATTATTTTTCAAGGTGGGATATAACATACTGAGAATTACACTAAGTATGTACAAATAATATGAGATTTTATATACTATAATGATAACATTTTTTTTACTACGAATCTTATAATTAGATTATTTTCATAATTAATACAAAATTTTAAGAGTTCTCGACTTAAATGATTTTGGATTGATCTCTAATTCCAAGGACGGCTCTTATGTATAATCGCATGATCACTCCAGCTTATGATATTTCTCCGATGGGAGAATTCCTCTATTTATACATAGTATATTCACCACACTTACATTATTTTTCAATGTGAGACAAATAACATATTTAGTTGTACACCATTAAAATTATTATTTATGATATTTTCCTTAACTAATTTTGATGATGTAAATTTAATTAAGGCGGGGATAATAATACAAACTCTTAAGAGTTCTATAAGATAATACTTAAGAGATTCAAAAGATTTTCGGTAAATATCTAACTTTGAAAGATGACTCATTTTCACAATATTTTTGTTGTGAAATAAAATGTAAAAGGTTTTATATAAAAATTATAAGCATCACTTGAATATAATATAGGAAATGTATATTGAGATAAATAAAAGATTTTTCACTTTATTTTTTTATGATACCTTCCTAAATTCATTTTTGATAATGTAGGTTTCACTAATATGGATACAAACTTTTAAGAGCTCTCTAAGACAATATCTAAGAGACTCAAAAGGATTGGGGTTGATATCTAAGTTCTAATGATGACTTCTGTTTATAATTATAGGATCACCCCACCTTAGGATAATTTTACGATGTGAGACAATTATACTATTTATACGTAGCATATTTACCATACTTGTATTATATTTCAATGTGGAACAAATAACTAATAATTAAGTAGTACACCATCAAAATTATTACTTATATAGTACTTTCCTAAATTTCCTAAATTAAGTTTGATGGTTTAAATTTCATTATTGTGAAGATAAAATACAAACTTTTAAGAGTTCATTAAGACAATACTTAAGAGATTAAAATGACTCCAATTTAAAATCATATTTTTTATCACTCCACCTAATGATATTTTCCGACATAGGATAATTTTACAATTTACACTTAGTATATATATTTATCACAAATACATTATTTTTCAATGTGAGACTAATAACACATTAAGTAGTTTATCATCAAACTTATTATTTATGATACTTTTCTAAATTAATTTTTAATAATGTAAATTTCACTATTGTGACGATTATAATACAAATTTTTAGAACTCTTCAACACAATACTTAAGACCAGACTTAAAAAATTATGGGTTTATACATAAGTTCAACGATGACTACTATTTATAATCATAGAATCACCATATGTTATAGTAATTTTTTGATGTGGAACAATTTACTATTTATATGTAATATATTCACCATACATACATAATTCTTCAATGTGGGACTAATAAAAAACTAAATAGTACACCATCTTTTTCTATATTAGAATAATAAAAGAATATTTTAAAGGTAACTTATTATATTTTAAAAGTCTTTAATTAATAATATAAAAAAGATGATCATATTTATGTCACTCCACCTTATGATAATTTTTCAATGTGGGACAATTTTACTATTTATACATAGTATATATTCACCAGTCACCATAGCTACATTGTTTTTCAAATAACACATTAAATCATTTATCATCAAAATTATTATTTATGATAATTTTCTAAATTAATTTTTAATGATGTAAATTTAACTATAATTTAGCTTATAATACAAACTTTTAAGAGCTCTTTAAGACAATATGTAAGAGGCTCAAAAGATTTTGGGTTGAAACTTTATTTCCAAATATGATTCCTATTTGTAATTATAAGATCACCCACCTTATGATAATTTTCTGATGTGGGATAATTCTACTATTTATAAGTAATATATTCATTATACCTACATTATTTTTCAATGTGGGACAAATATCATACTAAAAATTACACCAAGTATGTGCAAATAAATAGTATGAGTTTCTATACTTTCGAGTTTTTTTTTACCACGAATGTAACTATATTATCTTCATAATTTTTGTAATGATACTTCAATTTTTTAATAATACTTTTCTAAATTAATTTGTGATGATGTAAATTTAACAATTGTAGAAATAATAATACAAAAACTTTTAAGAGATTTCTAAGACAATACTTAAGAGACTTAAAAGATTTCACTTTGATATATAAGGTCAAAGGATGATTCCTATATATAATTATAGGAGATTTTACTTTGATATATAAGGTCAAAGGATGATTCCTATATATAATTATAGGATCACCTACCTTATGTTAATTTTACGATGTGAGACAATTTTACTATTTATACATAGTATATTCATCACATTTACAAACTTATAAGAGATCTCTAAGACAACTTTTAAGAGATTCGAAAAAATTTGGGTTAATAGCTAAGATTTAAGGACGACACCTATTTATAATCATAGGATTAGCCACTTTATGTTATTTTTTCGATGTGGGATAATTCTACAATTTATACGTAATATGTTTACCACATCTACATTATTTTTCAATGTGAGAAAAATAATATATTAAGTAGTACACCATCTTTTTCTTTAAAATATATATTTCTATTATTTTTATTTTTATATAATAATTAAAAAATTATCCACTTAATTTTTTATATCCAAAGTATTATTTATGAAACTTTCCTAAATTAATTTTTTATGATGTAAATTTCACTATTGTAAAGATAATAATACAAACTTGTAAGAGATCTCTAAGACAATACTTAAAGAGACTCAAAAGATTTTGGGTGGATACATAAGTTCCAATTATGACTCTTATTTATAATCATAGGATCACCATATCTTAAGGTCAATTTTCGATGTGGGACAATTCTACTTTTTATATGTAGTATATTCACCACACCTACGTTATTTTTCAATGTGGGACAAATAACATACTAAGTACTACATCATATTTTTCTATAAATTAATTATTTATTGAATGCTATTAAACCATTATACTAATATTAGAATAATAAAAAATATTTTAAAAGGCATTTATTTAATTTTCATATACTTAGGTTATAGTTATATGATCTTATAAATGATATGGTAGTAAAAAATACAAAATTTATACTCTAATGAAAGCATTTTTCGTCAAGAATCCAAATATATAAGTTTCAAAATGTTTTGCATTATAACTTTTTTGTCAGATTGATAATCAATTTTTTATTACGTAAATAATAGTTGTGATATTAAAAATATTACTGTACGTAACAACCCGGATTTTTGGCAACAAAAGAAATACCTTAATAATTAAATAATCCATCAGAGTATAAAGATGAAATAAGGGTCAAGGTGGCGGAAACACCTGACCAATCCGGATCGCTACTAAATCCAAAACTAAACTATTACATTATTAATATTCTCTAAGGAAACCAAGAATCCTAAACATATTATTGATCTCGCCACGAGTCTCTCCAGCCCAACATCCAGACAAGCAGCACCCAAATTCAACCTGAGAATGGGGGTCGACAATCAGTCGGGAGTAACTAGATGCTCTCTCAGTCATGTTTACAACAGGCTGAATTAATCAACAATAAATAATAACTGAAAATACTCATGAACGACATGTGAAGAAATTATTAAGCATGTCATAATATAATCATCATAAATCATCAATAACAGGATAAGAATAACCAATATTGGAGCGTATAATTAACAACTGCCTCCACTTACCAAACATAGTGTATAGAACGAACGTCGTTAGAGCGTATAACAACTGCCTCTAACTGTCAGAGCGTATAACAACTGCCTCTGAACGGATGGAGCGTATAACAACTGCCTTCATCGGTGTGGACCGTATAACAACTGCATCCACGGTACTATGTATAGCGTATAACAACTGCCTATATGTCTAAGACCTGGCCAGACTCTCGGTGCATTAACTGTACACCGAACGACACACGGGAACCAAAGCGTATAACAACTGCCTCTAGCCAATCCCGAACATAGACCTACGGCAAATCCCCAAAGGGCAGCGTTTGCTCATTCCGATCGGTATTTAACTGATACCTCTCGTCATCTATACAACTAGCCTATAAACCATAAACCACAGTACAGTTTAACTAACTGTACAAACATGTGAATAACATCACAACTCATAACATAGAACAGTATAACCAACTGAACTATTATATCGAAAAGAGTAACCAACAAGATATAAACTCACAATATTATAATATAACTAACTATAACACAACATATGAACAAGCACATAGGATCAAAGGTATAGTACCTTGAAGTATAACATTACACTTTAGAAGTCACGTTACAGTTCGAGCTACCATAACATCAAGCATAGAATCATGTATATATTCAACGTTATAGTACCTCTTACTATAACCTTCACTTAACCCTAGTGAAGTTATAGTAACTTTAACTATAACCTTAGTTAAGCGTGTCAGGTTATAGTATCATCAACTATAACCTTCACTTAACTTCAGCAAAGTTATAGTACCTTCAGCTATAACTTTCACTCAACTTTAGTGAAGTTATAGCACTTCAACTATAACCTTAGTTAAGCGTGTCAGGTTATAGTATCATCAACTATAACCTTCACTTAACTTCAGCAAGTTATAGTACCTTCAGCTATAACTTTCACTCAACTTTAGTGAAGTTATAGCACTTCAAGCTATAACATTATGCGTGCGAGGTTATAGTATCATCAACTATAACTCTCTTCCGTCACGGGTTAGTCCTCTATAACACCATCACCGAGGGGTCGACTCCACGGTACAAACCGCCATGTCACCACAACGAGTCTTGTTATAGTACACCGCACCATAACGTCCCTTTCAAAGTTATAGCTCAAATAGGTAAAATCAAGGTATCTTACATACAAATTTATAGTTTAATAAACTATAAGCTTAATGATGTGAACCAAAACCCTAATTAACAAAGTAAAACCCTAACCAACAAAACCCTAGCCTCTCCTCTCAAGGGAGGCTACGACAAACCCTACGACACCTTCCTAGGGCCGTGAGCCACAAACGAAGGCTAGGGTTCGAATCTTGAACCCTATTCGTACCACAACGACAACATGGTATTTTAAACAACAATAAGATATACAATTTAAATAAAAACATCAAACATGTATAATAATTACTACACACTCATCAAATCATATAATCAATCATCATTCATGTTAATTAATTCACTTTCTATAAACACAATTAAAGGAAAACACCTAGTTACCTTAATTACGCATTAAAGACTGCACTTCAATAAGAATCTCCATAAATTCGCCAATTAATAGAATTCACCTTCTTTACCCATCAAAACAAGAACCCTAAAAGTAGGTCTAACCTCCATACAAATAGATTCCATAAAAAGATAAGGAAAAGAGTTTATTGTAAAGGTAAGATCCAGGATTGTAAATATATAATTTATCTTTGCATTTGAAATAAAGAAAGATTCATAACAATGGAGTTACAAGGGAGTAAAACTGAAAAGAGAGAAGGAAGGGAGCTGCGGCATAAAGTACAGGAAACAAAGATAGAGCAACCTACTAGCTAGGTTAGGGTTTTCTATTTATAAGAGGTTTAAGTGAGCTTTTGATCCATTAGCTCACAAGATAGATAATCCAATTACAAATTAGGTTTAGAATAATTAAAACGCTTGAAGAGTTTATATAAAACAATGAGTAAATAAATTAAAATAGTAAAATCGGACACGGACAATTTAACCCATACAAAATTAGGCAAAATCGGAAATAATTAACCTAAAGGATATAATCAATAAATAGGAAATCAATTATTAAATCCGAAAAATAATTATTTTAATAAGAGAATTTGCGAATAAAAATTATTATAAAACACGGGGTGTTACAATTACATAGTATCTTTTTCGTAATCTTGGAAGATCTTAAAATATACTTTCCAAAAATTGTAAAAGATGATGTTGACCAATAGAATTGCTCGAAAAAAGCCTCTTATATATATATATATACTAGATTTTATACCCGTGCGATGCACGAGTCTATATGTGGTTGTCTATAATGGGGTGATTTGACGTTAGCTCGTTAACTACATTTAGTGCTACTACTCTCGCATAGTATAACTCTCGGCCATCGCGTGTGTTAAAAATTCATCAAACAATTTTTGATATGATCTATTTATTAAAATCATAAATTTGTGTCTTTTTATTTATAATTAACTACCTTGTTAAAAACAATTTATATTTTGCTTGTATAAAACTTGGTTTTGATGCCAATTTTTATGTTGTTCATTTTCCTTTCTAATTCATGTGATAAATTTCATATTGAATTAAAATAATACGATGTATATGACGTAGGTCTCAGTTAAAATATAAATAAAATTGCTGCGTCACTGCGTGCAATTTATGTAGTAAAATTATCATTGCAATCTTTAACTTAAATATGTACAATATAAGTTTTTTCTTCCATATATTAATTAACTTTGTTCCCTAAAATATTAGGTGTGCAACTACTATAGAGTTGATACAATTAGGGTGATTTCTCTTTTTTTTTATTGTTTAAATAATAATAAATATCATATTATTTACAAACTAAATTTGTATACTACTCGTATTGCTAAACTGGAATTATCTACTTTGTCGTACCAACAAAAACCATATTTAAGCTGCAGAAACACTTTTAAGAGACAGTATCTCAATAATGTCTATGTGAGACCTTCTTATAATACGGGTAGTCATTGATTTGTTTTTCTTTTATATCTCATTTTTGTTACTTTAAATTTTAAGAGTAATTTTGCAGTGTGTCACATTAATCAATACTCGTATAAGATAATCTCTCAAGACACTCATACTCTATGGTAATAGACTTAGTACCAAAAAAAACTCTATGGTAATAGACATTGTTCATCACACTTGTGGGACACTCATAAATTGACACTCTAACTCTATCACATAGTTACATAGATAGGAAATTTATCTCGTTCTAACTATAAGACATGCCAAAGACCCATCAAAGTCCATGCTCAAATGCAATAAGGAGTATTATATATCTCAACAAACTTCTAATACATATTGATTACAAATCCTACCCAAACTCTACAACAATATACTCTATACGTTACTTGATCAACCATATAACTCAAACTACTACGGACGATTTTATTTGTACATGTCGTATCAATATCACACTCTTATCATAGTAGTGATGTATATTTCTTACAAACAAAAGACGACTATTTGTTTGTTTTATACCAGTTATGGCCGTATGGACAAAGTCGTTAACGAAAGCGAAAATCCTACTCTGTAGGATAATTAAAGCCTCCAGAACCTGATTCCGATCCTTTATGTTAAAACTCCAAAAACTGAGCAATGTATAATATTCAAAGACTAATAATGCGGAGTACTCCATAATCGATATGTCATTACAATAACACACTATATGTATGTATGCACAAAGTCACGTAAAAAAAGTTAACTCAACTTCGAGAATAAGACGATCGTACATGTAAGTCAATCCTTTTTTATAAGAAAATCATTTGTAAAATGATATTAATAAATGAATGTTTTGTCTCATAGTGTAAGGTCGTCAACAATGAACCAAAACATAAATCATATTATGCCTTATCATTGACCATAATTAAACAATATACAAAATTCTTCTATGACCATGATTTGCAAGTTAAAAATACTCCGCACTTTAAATTTAATAAATAACTCATAACTGAATTCTTATATGATCATGCTTACTTTTTTGTAAAAATTATTTTAATAAATAACTTAATTTGTTTTCCATAATCGGATTATAAGGAGAGTGGAAAAACCTTGAGAAATAAATATGATAGGATAAAATTAATGAGAAAAGCATGGAAAATTTCGACTATTGAAGCAAACTAACTAATCATAATAGTAATTAATAAGTAGTCTACCTAATTATTATAAGTAATCCATGGTGGCAAACTGACCATACTTAATTCTTGAAAAGAAAATTAAGTATAAATGTAATTAGAAAATCACACTCAAAATAAACTGTATAATAATAACAAAGCATCAGACTAAAAAAAAACATAAGATCAGTAAAACTAATATAGATATCATATCATAATTGAATTGATTACTTGTATAGATAGTGTTTGATATTGTATGTGATATATAAGGTATAGTTTTACCTTAGCCTTATCTTATCTCATGCTTCTACAATACCATCACTAACTAACTACAATCTATTATTTATATTTCTAATCTCGTTGTTTTTTTCTTGTTATATTATTTTGTTTTAAAAATATAGGTAGTTTATAAAAGTTGGAGACTCTAATATTGTTCGAAAAAAAGCTTTCTTTAATAATATAGATAGATAAATATATTGAGATCTATCATTCCCTCAAATAACACTAACATATACAGTTCTTCGTATATGAAGTATATAACCCAAATGTTTGACTTTTTCAGCTTGAAGGGGATTTCGAGATGATAGTTTATACCAATATTAATCTTACCAAATAAATTGTTTGAGCACCAACCTATCACGTTATACTCTTAGTTTTACCTGCAATATCAACGCATGTACTATTAAATAAATATACACATGTAGTATACAAATATAAACGCACCAATAAATTAAACAAATCAGTAATTAGTAGAGAAAAAAGATAGAGAAGTAGAGAAGATTTTGATTTGTGCATGCGGTTATATAGTATTCCATATATGCATCTTTACAAAGTCGTTTGAAGTGTTTGTAGTGTAATTGAACTTTCTTTCTTTTCATATTGTTATTTGTTACTGTATTATTTATTATTTGTTAATGTTATTAAGTTTCATAGTCTTCGTCAAATATTATCACTATCCCTTTTTTTTTTTTTTATAATATTAAGTAGTTCAGAAAAATTGGATACAATCTATATATAATTGCTCGAAAGTAGTTCTCAAATTGTTGGAGACTCTATAATCGCTCGAAAAAAGCTTCCTTTAATAATATAGATAGATTTATTGATTATCAAATCAATCAAATACCTGTCATCAAAGAAAATAGAGATGATTAGTATTATAGTATAGTTGTAGAAACTCAAAAAATATTCCACATAAAAACATAAAACAAAATAATAGCAAACGGAAGTTTAAAATAGGCAAGGTGGGGTAGTTTAGAAGTTGATACTCTCTATATATTGTTTTGTGATTGGTGTTTTAGTATAGGTATACAAATTTATCTTAACAATTTTTATTTATTATTGTATTATTTTTATCAACCGATAATTAGTAGATTAGGTAGTTCAATCATTCATTAATATTTTTATTTATTATTATATTATTTGTTTTTGGTAAATATTGGAGATACTTTTTATTGAGAATTTTTAAGGATTTTTATTTGCTAATTTTTCTATTGTGTTCGCTGATACTTTAATTTTTATTGTGGACCTTCCAATTCAATTTCAATTATAATAATGAAAATTTCAATTATAATAATATTTTTTTCCCAAAAAAAGTGATAATAATAATAATAGTAGTAGTAATATCAAAATAGTTAATTAAAATTTATTTAAACCTATGTCTTTTCTTAAAAGCTAACGAAAAAGATTTATTATTTTTTAATTTAATTTATTTTTATTTTCACCATAATAAAAATATTTAATAAAAAAATATTTTTTTATATTTTTATTTTTTTCTATAATAAAAAAATTTAATAAAAAATTATTTAAAGAATTCCAACTTTATTTTATTTTTTATTTTTTTCCATATTAAAAATAGTTAATAAAAAAATACTAAAAGAGTTCCAAATATATTGCAACTTTATTTTTATTTTATTTTATTCCATAATAAAAATAGTTAATAAAAAATTATTTAAAGAGTTCCCACAAAGTAGGAGTCACTCACGTGTCTCGAAAAAAGCCTATTATATATATATATATATATATATATATATATATATATACACACACATTGATTATGTAACCAACCCATGTGGGTTACTCGACCCTAAATACTAATTAGGTTAATAGAGGTAGAGCAGACGGGACTAGACCTCAAACCTAATTAGTATTTAGGGTCGAGTAACCCACATGGGTTGGTTACATAATCAATGTATATATATATATATATATATATATATATATATATATATATATATATATAGAGAAAGGATCATGTAAGTCCTCTTAGGAAAGGTGAGTCCATAAGTCCTTTTATAGGCCCTTGGATCTTGGAGATTGATGGCTGAGATTGAAGCTCCCAAAAATGGATTAATGGACTAATTTTCCACTCTCTCTCATCTTAACTAATTAACCACTAATCCCATCTTAATTCAATATATAAGATTTTCCACCAATTCACTTATCTCTCATCCCTCATAATATCAACCCTTCCTCTCTCTCTAAAACCCAAATAATTCAAAAACCCAAAAAAATAAAACCCAAATAATCTCCTTTTCACTTCCTCACTCACCACCTTCCACCCACCCACCACATCCCTCCACCCCACTCACCAAACCCGACCACCACCGCCGACCACCGTCACTCACCACCACCAACGGCCGCCGGCCAGTCATCCCTCGGCCTCCCTATGCCGTCACCCCCACCTCCCACGCTACCACCACCACCGACCAACCCCTCCTCGGCCTCCCTATGCCGCCACCCCCACCTCCCACGCTACCACCACCACCCTCCTCATACTCCTTCCTCTCACATCAAACCACCACCAAAACTAGATCTAAAAAAAACCCCATAAAAACCATCACCAAAACTAGATCTAAAAAAAAAATCAACCTCCTCCCATACTTCTTCCTCCTCCTCATACTCCTTCCTCCTCCCCGTCGCCGTCTTCCCCTGCTCCGACGCCGTTTTCCGCTGCGCCGTCCTCCTGCAACCGCCTCGGATACCTCCTCTCTTTTTCTTCTCCTTTTCTTTTTTTTTTTTTTTCAGATTTGCACCATCCTCAACCACCTATAAATACACCCAGATTTGGAAAAAAAAGATGAAGGTGGAGGATGGTGGGGTGCGGTGGTGAGGGATGGTCGTGGGGTGTCTGAGGTGGGGTTGGGCCGTGGTTGGTCGTCGGCCTAGTGGGTGTCGGGGTGGGGATGTTTTTATGCATCTATCTCTCTTTTTTTTTTCTGATATTTTTCTATATTTATTATTTTGGTTGTTTTTTAAGTTTGTTATTTCTTATAGTTTTTTATGTTTAGATCTGATTTTTTTGAGTTACACTTTTAAGGCTTGAAGTTACACTTTTAAGGCTTGAAGTTACACTTTTAAGGCTTGAAGTTACACTTTTAAGGCTTGAAGTTACACTTTTAAATAATAAAGTTACACTTTAATGACGTCTATTAAAATATCACATATTATTTATTAAAGTAACAGATATTGTATATTAAAGTAACACATATTGTATATTAAAGTAACACATATTATATATTAAGGTAACACAAATTTAATATTAAAGTTACACATATTGTATATTAAAGTAACACAAATTCTCTATTAAAGTTACATGTCTTATTTATTAAAGTCACATATATCAAAGTAACACATGTTATATATTAAAGTAACACAAAATGACCTTAAAGTTATATAATGACTGAAGTTACACTTTTAGTATCTGAAGTTAACCATATAATGACTGAAGTTACCCATATAATGACTGAAGTTACACAGTTTTTTTGTTGAAGTTACACATTTTTTTATATGTTTTATGTTTTTTTTTTAATTTGTTATGTTTTTATTTTTTTATTTTAGATTTCGTTTTTTTATTTTTTTATGGTGTTTATATTTCCAGATATAAAGTTACACTATTTTAGACTAAAGTTATATAACTGAAGTTACATAGGTTTGGACTGAAGTTACAGAGGTTTGGACTGAAGTTACAGAGATTTGGACTGAAATTTGACTAGTTTGGACTGAAGTCACACTAAAAAAGACTATCTAATGAATAAAATTACACTATAAATGACTAACGTTACACAAATAATATTTGAAGTTTCACTAATAAAGTAAAATGTTACACTCATAAAAATGCTAAAATTTAATTGTATTTTGGGTTAAAGTTACACCTATAACGCTTGAAGTTACACAAATAATGACTGAAGTTACAATCAGAAAAGGCTAAAATCACATAAAATTATCTTAAAGTTATATAAATTCAAATTCATATAGTCGAAATCACATTTTAGCTTGAAGTTACACAAATAATGGTTGAAGTTACACTCGTAGTGACTGAAATTACACTCATAAAAACGCTAAACTCACATAAACTTGTGTTCAAGTTTCATAAATTCAAATTTATGTCGTCGAAATCACATTTTAGTTTGAAGTTACAAAAATAATGGTTGAAGTAACACTCGTAGTGACTGAAGTTACACTCCTAAAAAGGCTAAAATCACATAAACTTGTCTTGAAGTTTCATAAATTCAAATTTATATAGTCGAAATCACATTTTAGTTTGAAGTTTCATAAATAACGGTTGAAGTTACACTCATAATGACTGAAGTTACACTCATAAAAAGTCTAAAATAACATATATTTGTCTTGAAGTTTCATAAATTCAAATTTATATAGTCGAAATCACATTTTAGTTTGAAGTTTCACAAATATGGGCTGAAGTTACACTCACAAATCTCAGAAATTCAAAAGTGCTCAAAAGTGATTAACTAAAGGCTAGAGAGAGAAAGTTAATTTATTAGTGCATAGGTAATTGATTAGTGTTAAGTGTGCTTTTGTCTCTACAATCTCATCCATTCATCTCCCTCATCCAATGGCCAAGATGAGGACTCATGGACTCACAAAAATTGGTGGACTCATAAGAACCTATCTCTCTATATATATATATATATATATATATATATATATATATATATATATATATATATATATATATATATAGTCAAGATCCGGTGGAAACGACCACTCGGTGCAAAAAGTGAAAACGAACTACAAATCCATTATATAATTAAAAGGATGCTGACCCTACATTTTTGAACAAAAAAAACAACTGTGAGACTACCAACCCCATTATTAACGACAGACTGCCCCAACCCCATTATTTACGACAAAGCACCACCAATAGTCGCCGGTAATCACCACCAACCGCTTGCAAATAACACCCCCACTACCACCAGACGCCATCTTCCCTTTTTATTCAAACCGCAACCACCCTTTATCTCTTCTCCATCACCATTCATTTGATAACAGCGATAGCCAGCTACGCTGACGAACACCATTGAGCATCCCCGATGCAAAAAGATTTCTTTTTCATCTATCATTTTTCTTCCAACCATCATCAATTTGAGCTAAAAAAATTGCTACAAAATCAAATTGAGACACAAGAAATTAATGTACCTGGATTCTATATTGATGTATCTCAATCAAATTTTAATGTACCTAATAATTAATTTTGTGTATCTATGTTAAGATACATTAAATTAGTGGTTAGATACATCAAAAACTAGTGTAGTTACATTACAATCGACAAGTAACAAACCAGGGAGAGAAGTGAGGTAGTCATTGCCGACGACTTGCTGTCTGCCATTTAACAATTCAACCAAAAATTCCTCATCCGATTCTGTCAGCCTAACATCACACAATATCATCAACCACCATTAACAGCGACTCAAGTAGAGATTATGGATAGTTCGATGGAACCGCGATGAGAGCGATGATTGGAACTCAGGTCATGAAAGGGAAATAAAGGAGAATATGGTAGGACGATAAAGGAGAAGCACTGATCGCTCAATTTAGCTCGTGGTTTGCCATAACTGTTAAGATTGGCGACGAAAGGGGAGTACCGTTGACGGAGAGTGCTTAACATAGCCTTTCGTCGGCTCCTTATGGATTGTGGAAGTGGAGCACCGTCGTCGGAATATTTTAGTGGATGTTGACATGGGATGTGGCGTTGTTAGGTTGAGGGCGTGGCGGCGGCGTCTTAATCCGGCGGTGTATAATGGTGTAGGTGGTGAATCAGAATAAAGGAGTGGATTTATTGGAAAGTTATAATGGTTTGGATGAGGGAAAGTAAATGGTAGGTGTGGGTTTTGTTATTGAGGCATACACAGTACACACGTGAGAGTTGGTCTTTTATGTTTGTACGGTAGTTCGTTTGCACTTTTTGCACCGAGTGGTCGTTTCCACCGGATCCTAAATCTATATATATATATATATATATATATATATATATATATATATATATATAGAGAGAGAGAGAGAGAGAGAGAGAGAGAGAAAAGATCAATTGAGTCCACCCCATTCCTTAGAGTCCTTGAGTCCTCTTTAGGGCCATTGGATATGGAGAGATGGATGGCTAAGATTAATACTCCAAAAATGTGATTAATATCACTCTCTCTCTACCATTCACTAATTAATCACTAATCCACCCTAATTCAATATATATACTTTTTCTCACAATTACTTCTCTCTCATCTCACATAATATTCATTACCTCATCTCTCTAAAACCCTAATAAATTCAAAATCCAAATAAATCACTCATCTCCCCTCCTCTTCACTACCGCCACCTACCCCACAACCACCACCGTACCCGGCGGCTCACTGCCACCTTCGACACCACCACCGTTCATGGTGCCGCCACTCTCCCTGAACTGCCGCCATCACCACGGCCACCACCCGTCATTCTCTTTTCTTCTTTCTTTTCCTCCCACCTCCGACGCACCATGTGCCCTGCCACCACCGTGAGCCGCCACTTCTTCCTCCTTTATTCTCCTGCGGCCCTCCTCACGCCCCTCCCACACTGCCGCCGGGCCCGCCACTGCCTCCTCCTTCTTCTTCTTTTTTTGTTTTTTTTTTCAGATCTGGGTTATTCCAGATCTGTAGTGGTGTTTTGTCGTTGTTGTTGCTGGGGTCGTGGTCGTGGTTATGTCGGGGTAGAGGTGGTGGTTCTGTGGGTCGGGGGAGGGTTCTGGGTTGGTAAGGATGGGGTGGGGGTTGTGGGAGGTGGCGATGGTGGGGGGGCTGTCAAGGGTGGGCTCGTAGGTGGAAGATGGTGATGTTGTCAATGGTGGGGTTTATTGTGTTTATTTTTTGGTTTTCTTGTTTGTTTTGTTTGTTTTTCTTTTATTTTTTTTCAGATTTAAAAAAAATGTGTCAAATGTGGACGTCTTTTAAAGTAACACATATTATTTATTAAAGTAACACATATTATCTATTAAAGTAACACAAATTCTTTATTAAAGTCACATATATCGTTTATTAAAGTAGCACTAATTATTAATTCTAGATCTGAAAAAAAGGTGTCAAGTAATAATTCTTTCTATTAAAGTAACACAAATTCTCTATTAAAGTTACACATTTTATTTATTAAAGTCACATATATCGTCTATTAAAGTTACACATTTTATTTATTAAAGTCACATATATCATCTATTAAAGTTACACATTTTATTTATTAAAGTCACATATATCGTCTATTAAGTTACACATTTTATTTATTAAAGTTACACATTTTATTTATTAAAGTTACACATTTTATTTATTAAAGTCACATATATCATCTATTAAAGTAACACACAGTATTTATTAAAGTAACACTATTTAAGTAACACAAAATGACCTTAAAAGTTACACTTATTGATGTCAGATCTGTTTCTTTTTTTAGTCTTTACTATTTTTTTTTTCTAGATCTACCTTTTTTGTGAGTGTGGGCTAGTTTGTGGTGGTTGGATTACAGTTACACTCATAGAGGACTACAGTTACACTCATAGAGGACTATAGTTACACTCATAAAGTATTGCAGTTACATTCTTAGAGGACTACAGCTACACTAATAAAGGACGAACTTTGTAGTAAATTACATAAATTCAACATGTAATAAAATTCAAAAAATTCCACTAAAAATGACCTAAAATAACTAAAGTTACACTTGTAAAATATTAGAGTTACACTCGTAAATCATCAAAGTTACACTTGTAAAATGTTAAAATTATATAAATTCAAATTTTTATTTACAAAACCGTCTCAAAAAAATTAAAGTTACACTCGAAAATCAGCAAAGTTACACTCGTAAAATGTTAAAATTATATATATTCAAATTATTATAGGGAAAACCGTCTTCAAAATTAAAAGTTACGCTCGAAAATATTAAAGTTACACTCGAAAAGCATCAAAGTTACACTCGTAAAGTGTTAAAATTGTTTAAATTCAAATTTTTACATACAAACCGCCTTAAAAAGTTAAAGTAACACTCTAAAACATTAGAGTTACACTCGAAAGCATCAAAGTTACACTCGAAAATCATCCAAGTTACACTCGTAAAATGTCAAAATTATATAAATTCAAATTTTTATACAAAACCGTCTAAAAAATATTAAAGTTACACTCGAAAATCAGCAAAGTTACACTCGTAGAATGTTAAAAGTATATATATTCAAATTATTATATCAAAACCGTCTTAAAAATTTAAAGTTACGCTCGAAAATATTAGAGTTACACTCGAAAAGTATTAAAGTTACACTCGTAAGGTGTTAAAATTGTTTAAATTCAAATTTTTGTATACAAACCGCCTTAAAAACTTAAAGTTACACTCTAAAACATTAGAGTTACACTTGCAAGCATCAAAGTTACACTCATAAATCTCAGCAGCTAAAAAGTGCTCAAAAGTGCTTAAAAGTGTTTAAAAAGTGATTAAGTATAAGCTAGAGAGATAAAGTTAATTAATTAGTGCATAGGTAATTAATTAGTGATAAGTGTATTTTTTAATCTCCCAAATCTCAGCCATCCATCTCCCTCATCCAATGGCTAGGATGAGGACTCAAGGACTCTAAGAAAATGGTGGACTCAATTGAACTAAGCTATATATATATATATATATATATATATATATATATATATATATATATATATATATATATATATATATATATATATATATATATATATAGAATTGGGATCCGGTGAGAACCACTAAGATAATGAGAACCGTGAGAACTCCGCCTTACGAAATTTATTTTAAAAAAATAAGGACATTTTTGGGTTCGGCGTAGAATTTTATGGCTAGATAACATACATCTTGGTCAAAAAAATATAATTTACTGACGGAAATTGAGGTGAAATACGATTTATTAGTTTTCACGCACCTAGTAGTCAGTTTCATGCATCTAACAATTTTAATGCACCTGGTGCTCATTTTAATGCATCTAGAGTCCGTGATTTTCATGCACCTAGTAACTGTTTTCATGCATGTAGAAATTTTCGTGCACCTAGTGCTCGTGTTCACGCATTTAGAATAATTTTAGTGTACAAATTGAATTTATGTACATTAAGTACATATTTTTTAATATAATCAATAAATTTTGTTTAGTTACTCCAAGTATTTTGCTTGAATAAACTAAACTAATGGTAAATGATCCAACAAAACTTTCGAAACAAGATTTGGTGGAGATTTAGTAAGGGTTCTCACGGTTCTCATTATGTTAGTGGTTCTCACCGGATCCTGACCCTATATATATATATATATATATATATATATATATATATATATATATATATATAAGATAATTGAAAAAAATATGAGCCAAATAAACTACATTTGTGATAAAGAAAATATGAGCATTTACCTATATCAGTTGTATAAAGAAATTTGAGCTTATAGAATCATAAAGCGTATTATATTAACTATGATCATGTCTTTTGGTGAGATGTTCAGGCTTTGATTGTTAATTAGCAGATTATTTTCAGCATAAGCAGATAGCAAAAGCAGGTTTTAAAAGATTGATTTTATGACAAGGTTTGGTTAACATATTTTAGAACATATTTGGCCTAATTTGTTAAAAATGAATTTCTATTTCTCAAGCTTAATTGTCTAAAAAAATCAAATTGATGCTTCTCTTTTTAAAGGTAAAAAGAGGGTTTTGTAGCTTTTAAGAATACTCCCCGTCCCCCACCCACACCCACACCCACACTCACATATTAACTTTAGTAGATTGTAAAAAGTGACTCTATCAATCATTTTCACATATATACACCAATCTATTAAGCTAAATACGTTAATTACGAAACACTTATATTAAATCAGTTAATTAAAATATACAGTACTAGTCAAATATGTCAATCCAATCTGTCATTTATAATTTGTTTGACCAATCTGCTTCTGCTTATAATGATATGCTGACTACCAAACATGGCTTAGAAGTTGTAATGAGAAAAAATAACACTATTACATGTGGAACAAAAGTAAGTCTAGCCATTTTTTTTACATCAAGTCTTCTTAGATTAAGATGCTTCAAATAATACTGCACATGACATATAAGACAAATCTTATGTTTTCTCAATGTATTTTGTTTTTGTGTTATTTATCTCATATGGACATATTTGATCTATCTTAAGTTTAAGACAAATGTTTTTGTCTTACAAAAAATTACCCTTTTTTTTCCACAAATTTGGATTTATGACAACATTATCTTTTTTAAGTTTAAAATGAGTCAAGTATTACATCTCTTGTATACTCATATATAAGACACTATGCATACTTATATACACAAATGTTATATACACCCTCTAATTCAATCCAAACTACTCATTTACTTGTTAGAGGTCAAACTTTCAAAACTTTTACCGTTAATAAATCGGAATACATAGAATTTTGAAAGACGAAAGTAATATATTTGGTTTCGTCACGGAACTATCTTTCATAAAATTATATTTTTTGTAAAATAATTCTATATATAAAGGAAGAAAAACGCGGTCAAAGCGTTGCCTCGAAGACCACCTAAAAGCAAATGTGTAGTTTGGATTGGAATAGAGGGAGTATTAACTATGTCTTAAACTTGAGAATTGGTACCCACCTTCTCTTCTACGTCCTCTTATCACAATCGAATAAAATATCATATATTTTGCCCCATCCACTTGCCATCTGACTCCACATAATACGTATTAGTTTAACCGATTGTGAGAAAGAAATGGAGAAGGTTGAAGAGAGAAGGTTGATAACATCCCTCCCATATGTCAACCAAACGATACCTAAGATGCGTCAAATATCATGTCACATGGCATATGAAACAAATCTTATGCTTTCCAATGTAATATGGTTTTGTATTATTTATCTCATATGACCATATTTGATAGTCCCTCATATTCTCAATAACATTCCCCATTTCTATTTCCGTTTATTCACAATACTTTCCCTATTTTCTTTTTTGGTAAGTGTTTGCGTGATCCAAATTTAATTATATGGTGGGGTAATGTATTTGTGTTGTCCAAATTTAATTATATGGTGGGATAGTGTTTTCTTAATTTTTGTGTTAAAATGAAATGAGAAGGTTGTTGAGAATATGAGTGAGTATGTCTTAAATTTAAGAAGGATGTATTTATCTTAAACAAAAATTGCCTTTTTCCCCCCCAAATCCACATTTAATACTACACATTACTTTTTTTTTAAGCTTAAAACGAGTCAAGTATGATACTTTTTGTATATGTAAGAAGAATATATAGTTCTTTCCTATACATAACTTGTGTACCTAAATTTTATTTATTTTGCCCGTATTAAACTCACTTATTTTGTTTTTTGTTTTTGTTTTAAAAAAGAATGGTCCCTGGGTGGATGTGGAAGGGAAGGTCGATCGATAATTGAGGTACCTAAAAACCCACCTCTATGATAAGTTATAACAAGTAACAAGCCAAGAATCCCGAAAGTACCCTCGCATCAAAACGAATATCCCCTTGTTCTTCTCCCCACCTTTACCTCTGAATTCCCCTATAAAACTCCCCACACAACTACCTCTCACCCCCCATAACCCAAAACCAAACCAAAAACAATCTCAAAAAAAAAAAAAACCAAAGGAAATGTGCGAGAACTTCAAAAGAGAGTACCAACTTTGTGAGGAGATTGGCCGAGGACGTTTCGGCGTTGTATATCGCTGTTATTCTCCTTCTTCCAACTCATTTTTCGCCGTTAAATCAATTGATAAACGACTTCTTCTCGAAGACGAGACCGATCGCCAGTGTCTCGATACCGAGCCTAAAATCCTTCAGATTCTTTCTTCTCATCCCAACATTCTTCAGATCCACGGCCTTTTTGATTCTGATTCTCATCTTCTTATTGTCACCGATCTTTGTCAGGAATCTACTCTTTATGACCGTATTGTCTCTTCTGGTGTCTTTTCTGAACCCGACGCTACGCTTCTTTTTAAACAGTTAATTGAGGCTATTGCTCATTGCCACCGCAATCTCGTCTCCCACCGGTATTTCTCCGTTCCAATTATTTGTTTACCTTTGATTAAAGACCCACATCAAGATTCTTTTTTTTTTTTTTTGGTATATTCTAGACAACAAGTGGGGTGATTTGGTATGTATTTGACCCGTCTTAAGCTTAAGACAGATAATGTCCGACTTTGTGCTAAATATTTTGAGAGAAGTTTTTTGGGGTTTATTTGTGGATTGTGATTATGTGGGTTCTCTACTAAATTAGTGCATTTGTTAAAATCTCAGGGACATAAAGCCAGAAAACATCTTATTCGACGCTCGAAACAGAGTAAAACTGTGCGATTTTGGATCAGCAGAGTGGTACGGAGAGAGCAACTGGATGAGTGGAGTGGTAGGGACACCGTATTACGTGGCGCCCGAAGTATTGGCAGGAAGAGAGTACAACGAGAAGGTTGATGTGTGGAGTGCAGGTGTTATTCTATACATAATGTTGGGTGGTGTTCCGCCTTTCATAGGTGAGACTGTTGAGGATACATTCGAGGCTGTTCTTCGGGCTAATCTTAGGTTTCCTCCTAGGATTTTCCGTTCTGTTTCGCCTTCTGCTAAGGACTTGATTAGGAAGATGCTTTGTAAAGATGTTTCCAGGAGATTTTCTGCTGAACAAGTCTTAAGTATGTCTTCTTTTTTCCTATTGCTTTTCGTGATTTTGTTGGAAATTGTCTCGAAATTCTATTTTTATGGTTGGAAATAGATCATTACCTAAACCGCTGGTCTCTCTTGTGACGAGTCACAAAAAAGTAACCAACTTAAGCTTAAGACGGTTTCAATTGAGATTTTGTAGTTCAAGTGATTATTTTTTGTTATGGTGTAGCCACTAACAGGAAATGTTTTTGATTAATTTGCAGGGCACCCATGGGTTGTAAGTGGAGGAATGGCCGACATGAACTGAACCGAATCGAACTGAACCTAACCAACTACCGGTGTACTACATCTGCTTTGTGTGTGCTATGGAGTTGTAGATAAGAAAAATACCAAAAAGAAAATAAAAAAAAAATGAGTAGAACATGGAGAAGAAAGGAGGTCGTCTTCTTCATGGATGGACGTTTTGTTAATCCTTAACTTCAGATGATATGTTCTTTCAAGTTTTGAAGGTTGTTGAGAATAATGCTATATCTATTAGAGAAGCATGCATGTAAAATAATCTATGCTCTTTGTTCTTTTTTATGAAGAGGTAGTTGTAGCCGGAGTGACGATCATTTGTCCCAAACGGTGTCTCGGAGTAACTAAGGGTGTAAATAGCCAAGGAATAACGTTAGGATTCCTCTCTGGCATTAAGTTTCCCTTTGCCCCTTGTTTTGTAGATCATGTGGAGGCATTACTGTGAGGAATTAGCTAGAGTATGTAATCTGCGATGTAATAATATAATAATGAGCTATGTTGAAGATCTACTTCTTGCTACTTCTGCTGCCCAGTTCTTGTTCTTGCTTTTTCTTGTGAACCTCTCAACTTAATTCAGAATAATTATCGGTTAAGCATCGTTTTCAGAAATATCACTTCTCATTTGAGACATAAGAGACTGTTTGGCCCATCTTTTAAAAATCATTCTTGTTTTTCAAAATGAGTTTTTTTGTAATCTATTTCTAGAAAAAATTGTCCAAGGGTTTGGATATAATTCTATGCGAGTTTTTAAAAACACAAATTTTCATTGAAGACGGACACTATCTGTCTTCAGCTAGGGATGACAGTGGGTCCAAGACCCGACCCAAATCCGCCGGGTCGGACCCTAATGGGTCGGGTATGGGTCTTAATTTTCAAGACCCGAATGGGTAAGGGTCGGGTATGGGTCTTGGATAATATTTTAGGGTCCGGGTCCGGGTTTGTTTTATAGGACCCTGACCCGACCCGTAGATCCGTATAATTTAAAAAAAAAAAAAAAAAAAAAAAACCTAAATCTATCAACAAACACGGCAGTCACTCAGCCACACAATTCAATTGCACAAAGTCACAAAGACACAAACACATTACACAACAACCCAAGCCATTCTCACAACTCTAACCCTAAATCCCCAACTACTCTCCTACCTCTAATCTAACCTGACGACGGCGCCAACGGACGACGACGGACGACGGACAACGACAACGACGCAAAAGTAGCAGCAACCACAGCAAGTTCGTCTTTTTGGTAAATCTCTCATTGAGTTGTTTGAACTTGTGGGATCAGGAATAATCAACTCAATGGCAGTATTAGTTTTCTTGTGTGTCATAGTCTCAAAAGTCAAATTCTTCAACATTTTACATGCGCCTAAAGAAGGTGTCAACGAAATGACGGATGCTACGCTATTTCGGCTTTCAGTATCACAAGCCTCTGTTAGTTGCTATTTATGCATACAAATTGCAGATGCAATCAGTAGGCAGAATGTTGGGGGTGGGTAGAGGAGATAAAAATGGAGGTGGAATTTTCAACAAATAAAATTACAAGTGCTAGTGTGCTACTGTAAGTGTGGTAACTGGTAAGGAGTTCAAATTTTCATTTTCACAAGTGCTTTCTCAACTAGACCCGCGGGTAGACCCGACCCGGACCCGGACCCGGACCCGTTGAGTATGGGTATGGGTCCAATTATTTTGGACCCTTTAGGGTACGGGTCGGGTATGAGTCCAAGGTACGGGACACGGGTCCGGGTCCTACTGGACCCGACCCGGACCCGACCCGGACCCGACCCGTTGCCATCCCTATCTTCAGCTGACACTATCCATCACAAGCTGCAGACGGATAGTACCGCTCTCACAATATGTAACTGGGGAGGTCAAGTGGAGGGCAAATGTATCCCTCCACCCGCCCTTCCATTTGCATATTGTAAGATAAGTATTATCCGTTTTTAGCTTGTGACTGATAGTGTCCGTCTTCAGTGAGACGAGTTGTTTCCAAAAAGTGATTTCTTACATAATTGAATGAAAAACAAAAATAAAAATATTAAAATTATATTAAGATGAGTGTCTATTCGTAGAGAATTAAAAATTACGAATTAAAAAGTAATTATTTTATTTTACTAAAATGTTTAGAACATAAAAATTATTCATATATGAATTAAAGGGCATAATAGTATATACTCTCTCCCAATCCTCATCCAAACCAAAAGTAACATTTATCTTATTCGGAGAATCCAAACCAAATTACTCATTTATTTTTGGGTAACAAATAAGACCAACTACTCCTAATTGACCCTATATATTTACACAATATTGTTGTGAAACAAAGGGAGAGATAATTATAGAGAGAAGGTAGAGAGAAAGTAAGGCATACAGATCTGTGTTATTATTCCATTATAAGGGATATATTAGTATATATATACACATACAATAGGGGTAGCGTTTCCATTAGATAATATATTCTACTATCCTATAAGATATGGACATCCATATGGTAATATTTCATAACACTCCCCCTTGGATGTCCATTACTGAAGAACATGCCTCGTGAAAAACCTTACTAGAAAAACCCCATGGGAAAAATACTAGAAAGGAAAATAGTACAATAATCTCCAAACTGCATAACAAGCTGCCTCGTTAAAACCTTTCAATGGAAAACCCAGTGGGACAAAACCATAGATAAAGAAAAAGAGTACAACACGTGCTACTCCCCCTGATGATAACATGACTGTATATACCTTCAAATGAATCATGCTTTGACGTAACTTCTCGATCGTTGAATAGAATCCATTGTAGTTGATAAACTTGATATCTTCAGTTAGTAGAATTCCTTAACAAAATCAATCTTCATATGTCTTTAGAACTCACAATTCGGATATAGTCATTCATGATGACTCTTGATCTTCATTTTAGGTAATACACCAAATAGTGAAAGAAAATAAGTTCAATTCTTCTCATAACATGACATAATATTATGTCTAAAACAATTGTCATCTCAACAATCATTACTATATCGTATTAATAATGCGCTTGTAGTGCCACCTTGATAGGAAAAACTCGTTGGGACAAAAACCTAGTCGAAGGGAAAAAGAGTATAACAATCATCCATATATTGGATCTCTACTGGAGAAGCAACCAAATTGTTTGATAATAATAATCCACTAGATACCTTCAGTAATTTTCTTTGCTAAACAATTGGATTGACATCCTCATTGTAGACTTTGACTACATGATTTTTCAACCGTTATGCTACTTCTGGACCATAAACTAATTTCAAGTGTTTAACCATAAATTCATTCAGATCTCAATTCTCATATGCTCAAACCTCAGATTGAGACATCAAATAAACTCTAAAGGAGTTTTGATGTTCCATTTTGGAACTAATTACGATATCTTTCAATCGTATTTTAGAGGTTTATACATTTCGTCACGAGTTCTCAAAACTCAATTGATCAACCATTTAACAAATGATGATCATTCATAAGAGGCTCCTTCAGGGAGATATCCTCGTAGGAGTAAAATATACTTCTCCTTTTAAACATTTATCAAAGTAGAACAATATAATTAATCATGTGCATGCAAATGATATGTAACTAATTCTAAACAACATAGTCTAACAATAATGCAATAATAATAATGTATATATTAAAACTAAGATGCAATGATGAACTTATGTCTATATGCACATGATAAATACTCGATAATGCAAACTGTACAGTATTCTTTCCAATACTCATAATTTCAATTGACTTCAAGTCAATAGATAGACTTCAGGTCCATGAGCTCATTTATAATCAAAGATTATAAGTCGACAATCAAAATTGGACTTGCATATAATATCCCCATTTTCTAGTCCATTAAACTCCGCGCGCAAATGCATATCGGTTCCTTAACCATATCGATATAATTTCAACATCTCGCGATATTGTCAGTACTGATTAGTGATATCTGAATATATATGGTACCATTCCTCTTCTATATAGGCCATCGATTATCATTCAGATATCTATATCACTTAAGGGACATACAAATTTCTTTACTCCATAGGAGTACCAACTGGCACTGCCCATTCTTGCCATTTTCATACTATTTGAAATATGTGAACCGATATGACTCTCACACTACATTTCACGTGTGGTTACTGTTAGATTTGGCAAGAATCCAATTTTTCATTACATATATTTTCTAAGACTAATTTATAGCTCGCTATACCACATATAGGGTAATCTGTATATAACCAAATCATAGATTTCAATGTAATAATATCTTACATTTTGATAAGGTGATTAAAGTGGTATCATAATACATCTTCATAACCAAATGAATACCATCATTTCTAATTTTATGAACCTCTATGTGCTGTATTTTATATGAAAACAAACCGCTGAACTTCAGGTCCAGTTGGGGATATCATACTTGTTTGTTTTTACCAGCTTCTCCTTATCATTCTCCCCCTAAGGTGGTAAAACCTATCAACAAAAGATAGATTTAATGGGCAATAGATCATGATATCCACCTTAGATCTAAATTTCTCATATCATAATGAGACTTTGATATAGACACTTTTGTACAATAACAAAATGTTTCGGGGAGTAACATATAATGCAGTTGTATTTCTAATGTGCTGAATCACAATGCCCAATTTGGGAGATCAACGATTTTATATAATAATCAAGAACTACTCAGAAAAATCATTATATGGCTACAAGCCATTCAACAGAGTGTCAATCCATACACAAACATTTCATTGTTGGACCCATTCATATGTTTTGATAATGACATGTGTGTTTAATGTATAATAATGTTTTTTACTTGGTATATCATATGCGTGTAATTGTGTGCTTTAGTCTTATTATAGCTAGCAACAATTATGAGAAGAAAGATCAAAGTTAGACATAACTTTGATAAAGTCTGTGAGACAAAGTTATAACAACTTCAGGAATAACTTTGGAAGTGAACTTGGAAGTTATAGCTAACCAGGCATAACTTTAAGGAAAATCGCTTCAAACAAGATCTACATCAAACTACACAAGACTCGAGATGGAGGGTCTTTGTGATCAAGATGAAGAGATGATCCGTATACTGAAGATCTTTGTGAAGATTAGATAGTATAGGTCGTCATTCGGTAACTATTCCATTCGAGAGATTTTATGTTCAAAAGTTATAGCTTTAGTCTATGACTTTGGATGATAAAATATTGATGCATGATTTTGGAAATAAAATGTTTTGAAATGTTTTCAAAAGTGAAAGAGTTTTATTTTTATATTTATCAATTATTTTAATAGAGAATATATTTATGAGATTCTATTGGTTAGTAATACAACTTATGGGTTGTCATGCTACCTAGGGTTTCTAATATATTCTATCTCAATTTGTTGTTAACCTAATTAGCCCACCTAGTGGTTTGAGCCATCTAGGGTTTCGTGAAACCTAGTTTGTGCCACCTAGGGATTCGTGCTCCTAGGGTTTCGTGAGCTATAGGATTCGGCCTCCATAGGTTTGTTTCCTTAGTTTACCTAATCTAGGATTCTACTATATCTTTACAACAATATTTTGAGATATCAAGATAAATATATTTCTATAAGATAAACCAAATAATATTTTGAGATAAAGATATTTCTAAAAGATAAGCAAATATTATTTTATGGTAAGATAAATATCTTTATTAAATATTATACTAGGGTTTTAGATCTACCATGATTCTACTACTATAAATACTCCTTCACATACAAATTGCAAACACACGACATACACACGAAACACACAATACATCACACGGCTATTTATTTTACTTGTGTTGATTTTCCAAAATCGTTTTAAAGCAAACCTTTGAGCAAATATTTATTATTTTTAGAGTTTGTTTTTAAAAGAGTCGTGCATCAATTATTATCAATCGCTTGAGTGAAATACGTTATTGGATAATAGTACATCATTATAAGCTTACAATTCTTTAACGGGAATTTGTGTGAGTTATATTGTACTTTCTTATTAGCGTAAGATAGTATAGAGTATTTAGCGATACTCACCTTGAGTTATAATCATAGTGTTGATTATACGAGTGGGTTGGTAATTTTTGTAATCCGTAGAAAGGTACTAAAAATTATTAATCGAGAATAGTGGACGTAGGTTTCAACGTGTGAAACTGAACCACTTCAAAAATCGTGTGCCTCTCTCTTATCTCTTTACTTTTCGTTATTTCGTTATTCGCGCTTACTTTGATTAATTAATTAGTTGATTTTAATTCATAAGATCAAATAATTAATTACATATCATATAAATCGAAAAAGTGGGGCTAGTTTTTAATACTCAATTCACCCCCCCCTCTTTCGTATTCGATCAATAGACTCTACAATTGGTATCAGAGCCTCGTGCTCTTGATTGCCTTACAGCAAGGAGTCTGATCCATTTATCTTTTTATTTTTATTTATTTTCCGCTGCATTTAATTTTATTTTAATGGATTCCAAACATCTGAAGTGTCCCGTATTCGATGGGAAGAACTACAGTCTATGGAAAAATATGATGACCCATTTCATAAAGGGTAACGATTGGGAGTGTTGGCTAATCATTAAGAATGGTCCTAATAAGATCATGCTTGGAACGGCCACTGGCACTTCCATCGAAAAGAAAGAAGATGACTATGTTGAGGCAGATTATAAGAAAGCTGAGAAAAATTCAAAGGCTATTAGTCTGTTGCAAAACGGCATGACCCATACTGAATTTGATCGTTTCTCATCTAGTTCTACTGCCAAGGAAATATGGGATGGTCTTGAGTTAGCTTATGAGGGGACAACTGTTGTCAAAAAGCAACGCATAGCTCTACTTATGCGAAAATACGAATTGTTCTCCATGGAACAAAATGAATCGCTTGACAGCATGTCTACTCGCTTCTCCAGTATCATTAATGAATTGAAAAATCTTGGAAAAACTTTTGACTCCGAGGAAATTGCCAGGAAGATCCTTAGAAGTCTATCTAAACGATGGAGACCTAAGGTGACGGTAATTGAGGAATGTAAAGATCTATCTGACCTATCTTATCAAGAGCTACTTGGAACCCTAATGGCTCATGAGATTACTCTTGATGAAGATGCGGCAAATGATAGTAATAGCAAGAAGGTGGCTTTACAGGCCGAATCTAGTGAAAGACAAGATTCGGATCTTGAAGATGAAACAGTGTTATTTGCTAGACGTTTTAAGAAAAAGTTCTTTAACAAACCACAAGGGAAAACGTTTAACAACAACACTAACAAATCTTACAAGAAGCCAATTGAGTCAAAAGGGTCTCTTTCAAGTCGTGGTTGCTTCAAATGTGGGGATAATGATCACATGATCAAAGATTGCCCCACATGGAAGAAAATCAAAGACAAAAATCAACGAGACAAAACCAAGAAGGAATTCAAGCAAGTAATGATGGCTTATTGCTGGGGAGATCTCGACACAGAGGACGACGAATCAGAAGAAGAGGAAGTCGCCAACTTGTGTCTAAGCAACGTCAGTCTTGACCTAATTTCCGACAGTGACAATGAAAGCGAATCCGAGATGTGTCTTGTTGGCAACTCAGATTCAGAACCAGATTCAGAAGATGATGAAGAGGTTAGTCATCTTGAACTGAAAAAGCAAGTTAAGAATTTATCTAAGAAGTCTTTAATTAAGTATTTTGAAGAAGCCTTAGATCATTGTCATGAGCAGAGTCTAGAATTGAAAGATCTTAAAGAACAAATTCTTGACATTGCTGAGGAAAACCAACTTCTTAAGGCCAAAGCTAAAAAGCTCAAGTCTAAAGTTATGGCAACTTCAGCTATAACTTCAGACAAGACAAATGTTGAGAAAGAAGCTCTTGAGTCTAAAGTTATAGCTAATGAAGCTACAATCTCAGAGTTGAAACTCAACATTAAGCATCTTCAAGCCAAAGTTATAGCTAATGAAGCTATAACTTTAGAATTGAAGAAAGTCAATGAGCGTTTACAATCTGAGGCTAAGGCAAAGGAAGTTGTTATCCTTGATCACGAGAAAGTAAACTCTTTTCTTTCTCAGCAATTGAAAGAATTAAAGGCTGAATTCTCCCAAGCCAAAAGTCAACATAATGAGGAGAAACTTATCTTGAACAAACGTTTCAATGATTTTCGTGAAAATTTCAAAAAGAGCAATCCCTCCAAAGACTTGAATGTAGATCATTCATCGTGTCAAAAAGAAATTCAGTCTTTGAAGGAATTGCTCCTACATGCACGAAAAGTTCATGATAAGTGGGAAGGAAGTCAGAAGGTCTTAGACTTCCTTACCGAACAGTCTAATAATAACATGAAGAAAGGTCTTGGTCATGAATGCTATAGTCGTAGAGACCATGATAAATGCAAATCCACTCCTTCTGACCGTGATTTCAGAAGAAGGAAGTATGTCAATCTTTCAGAATATCTGATTTGCAATTATTGTGGTCACAACGGTCATGTTAAAGATAATTGTGTTAAATATGTTAATGACAACAAAAATCAAACTGATTTTGTGAAAGAGCATGACGTGTCTAGTGTTAATGAGTCTGAACCTGAATCTCAACGTGATGAGATTAGAAACAATGAGTTCAGGTGGTTTTATGACATGGCTTTCGATTACACATCTGTTCCTTCAAAATCTAAACCTTATGTGAATCAGAAGCAGTCGTTTAAACCTAATGTGCGTCGTAACAACAATCAATATAATAAACCTAGCAAACCCTATCCTAAGAAGAAAAGAATTGTCAAACAGGTATGGGTTAGGAAGGATCAAATATATAGAGTCACTAACCACAAAGGACCCAACTTAGCGTGGGTACCTAAAAGCTGTATTTGATTCTCTTGCAGATAATAGTGAAAGAAAATAATCTATGGTATCTCGACAGTGGATGTTCGAGACACATGACTGGAAACAAGAATTTATTTCTTTCACTAGAACCCTTCAATGGTGGCAAGGTCACCTTTGGAGACAATAAGAAGGGCAACATAATCGGTGTAGGTAAGATTGGTATATCTTCTTCACATGCTATAAATAACGTATATCTGGTAGATGGCCTTAAGCATAACTTGCTAAGTATCTCTCAACTATGTGACAAAGGAAACAAAGTCGTTTTTCATTCAAATGTTTGTCGTATCATAGTTGAAGGAACTAGTAACGTTATCTTAGAAGGCTTACGTAAACGGAACGTGTATATGATTGATTTAAACAAAGTCACTACAAGTTCCTTTACGTGCATGAAAGTCACTGTGGATGATTCATGCTTGTGGCACAAGAGGTTTGCACACATCAGTCCAACGATTTTAAAGAAACTTAAGTCTTGGGATTTAGTTGAGGGTTTACCCTCAATAAAATTCGAGCAAGAAAAGATGTGTGACTCATGTGCCCGTTGTAAACAAGTTAGATCTTCATTCAAACCGAAAAGAGTAGTAAGTACAGAGCGTCCACTTGAGTTGGTACACATGGATCTATGTGGACCTATGAAAGTTAGAAGCCGCGGTGGATCAAGGTACGTATTCGTCCTAGTCGACGACTACTCCAGGTATGTATGGCCTATCTTTCTATTTACTAAAGATGAAACTTTCGATGAGTTTGTAGTACTAATGAAGCTCGCCCAAAACAAGTATGATAAAAAGTTAGTTTCCATTCGTACGGATCATGGCACCGAATTTGATAATCAAGCTTTTATAGAATATTGTAGGGAGAATGGTGTAGGACATAACTTTTCTGCACCACGAACCCCACAACAAAATGGTGTCGTGGAACGTATGAATAGAACATTAGAGGACATGGCCCGCACTATGCTTTTGTGTAGTGGCCTTCCTAAGAGCTTTTGGGCAGAAGCCATTAGTACTGCATGCTATGTGCACAATAGAGCTATGATTAGACCTATTCTCAAAAAGACTCCCTATGAACTTTTAAGAGGGAGAAAACCCAATATAGCTCACCTTCGTTGCTTCGGGAGTAAATGTTTTGTCCATAATAATGGAAAAAGTAATTTGAGCAAATTTGATCCACGAAGTGACGAAGCTGTGTTTGTTGGTTATTCTAATCATAGTAAAGCTTTTAAAGTTTTTAACAAAAGAACGTTGTGCATAGAAGAAAGTGTTCATGTTGTATTTGATGAAGATAGTGTGCTTGAACAAGTTGAACAGAATGAAGAAGAGGACATGAATGATCCAGACTTTCGTCTCTCCAGAGATGACGTGCCAATTAATAATGAAGAAGTTATTGAAGGAATCAATGATGAACTTGATAAATCCGCAAATGACCTTGAACAGAGAACTGAGACAATTGTTGATGATACGAATGTCTCTTCTCAAAACAAGGAAAAGGAAACTGAAGTTATAGCTGATGATGCTATAACTTTGAACCAGAACCAAGATGGTGTAACTGAAGTTGTACCAACTTCAGCTATAACCCCAGAGTCCAACTCAGGGGGAACCAATCTTGATTCTGAATCATTTGAGGAAAGTGATAGTTCATCAGATGATGATGAGCCTAGGAACTCTAAGAAATGGAAATATATGAGTTCTCATCCTATGGATAGTATCCTAGGAAGTTTGAATAAGGGAGTTCAAACGAGGCGAACTTTAAGTAACTTTTGTTCATTCTATTCTTTTCTATCTACCATAGAGCCTACCAACATAAAGGAAGCTCTTGCAGAATCCGACTGGATTGTGGCTATGCAAGAGGAGCTTCAACAGTTCGAACGCAATAAAGTATGGCACCTTGTGCCACGACCTCCTAATCGAACTGTGATTGGTACTCGATGGGTATTCAGAAATAAATTGGATGATTCAGGAGTTATAGTTCGTAACAAGGCTCGATTGGTCGTTCAAGGTTATAATCAACAAGAAGGGATTGATTATGACGAGACATTCGCTCCAGTAGCAAGACTTGAAGCTATTCGCTTGCTCATCGCCTTCGCAGCTCATAAAGGAATGAAATTATTCCAAATGGACGTTAAGACTGCATTTCTTAACGGTTATTTGGAAGAAGAGGTTTTTGTTGAACAACCTCCTGGATTTTTGAATAGCAAGTTTCAAAACCATGTTTTTAAACTCGATAAAGCTTTATATGGTTTGAAACAAGCGCCTAGGGCTTGGTACGACAGATTGTCAAAATTTTTATTACAAAACAATTTTAAAAGAGGATCTGTCGACAAAACCCTATTTCTAAAATCCGAGGGTTCTGATTTACTTGTTGCTCAAATTTATGTAGACGATATTATTTTTGGTTCTACTAACAATAAATTGTGCAAGTATTTTTCAGATCTTATGACCTCAGAATTTGAAATGAGCATGATGGGAGAATTGAAATTCTTCCTAGGACTGCAGATTCAACAAACCAAAGAAGGCATAAAGATTCACCAACAAAAATATGTCAAGGAGCTAATCAGAAAATTTGGTATGGAAAACGCTCATCCAATGGACACACCTATGGTAACTGACAAAAAGTTGACCTTAGACGAAACTGGTAAGTCCGTAGATGAGACTACATATCGAGGTATGATTGGTTCTTTATTATATTTGACTGCAAGTAGACCTGACATTATGTTCAGCGTATGTGTCTGTGCTAGATTTCAATCATGTCCTAAGGAATCACATATGATTGCAGTTAAACGTATCTTGAGATATTTAATTGGTACATCTAACTTATATTTGTGGTATCCACTTGAGTGTAATTTCAATCTAGTAGGATATTCAGACGCAGATTATGCGGGATGTTCTTTAGATAGAAAAAGTACCTCTGGATTCGCTACTTTTGTTGGACCTTGCATAATAACGTGGGGCTCAAAGAAGCAAAATTCGGTTGCGTTATCTACTGCAGAAGCCGAATATATCGCTGCAGGACTGGTATGTTCTCAACTACTTTGGTTAAAGCAACAACTATGTGATTATGGTGTTAATGTTGGTTGTATGCCTGTTTTCTGTGATAATACGAGTGCTATTGTTATTTCTAAGAACCCAGCTCAGCATTCTCGTACTAAGCATATAGACATTAGACATCATTTTTTGCGTGACCATGTAGAAAAGGGCAACATTAAACTCGAATTTTGTAGTACTGATGTTCAATGGGCTGACATTTTAACAAAGGCGTTAGCGAGAAGACGTTTTGAGATTTTGCGGTTGGAAATTGGTTTAATCGGTAGCAATTAAATTCATCTTATTTATTTTGTGAACCTGCGTGACTGGCTAGATTAAGACGAGATTATATGACTGTGTCCGCATATTTCATTGCTAGTATATTTGTGTTTAATATAATATATTTTACGTGAGTATCTTGCATATTTAGTGTTTTATGGAAATTGAATTATGAACCACATTATTTGCCAAAAACCTATCTTATTCACTTTCCTAATCAAACCAAAATTCTACCCATGTAATTCTTTTTAGCCGAAATTCTCACAATATTACCTTTCCATATCTTTTTATTTACCAAAACTCTATCCTTACCATATCCCAACAAAAATAACCACCCAAGATTCTTTTCCTACCCAAATTCAAATTGAAAAAAAAAAAAAAAAAAAAAAAAAAGGGAAAAGCCATCAAGTGTGACGGCACAACATGTGCCTAGGTACAAAAGCTACCCTACATCTTACACATTCATAATTACCCTCTTCCACTTATTACTTTTACCACTTCAATACTCAACCAACTTTTACTATCTCCCTCATCAATCTCACGGCACCCACAACAACACACAATACCCAAACCTTCAAACCTTCAACAATGGCTTCCACTAGATCAAAAATTGCCAAAAACCCAAATCCGAAAACCCCCAAGCCAAGCATGCCTAAAAATACCTCTTCTCCTCCCACACAACATTCACCCAACCCAAACCAAACCGAGTCGGGTGCGGGTCTCGAGGGTACTAAGAGAAGACGGTTAAACAAAGGGAAAGGAAGACTCCAAGAAGAAGCCACAACCGAAATCTTGGACGCGGTTTCCGAGGAGACCACACGGGTCACCTTCCGTGACTTCTCACCGCAAGAAACATCTTTGGGAATTGATAAACTCCGTCTTACAAAAGACGAAAGAAAATTGGTGAACCGGGTTGCTCAATATGGCATACACGGTGGTCGGTACTATCCTAAGGCTTGGTGTGACAAGTATAGGGCTTTAGGATTCTTCTCTGATTTTCTGAATTTCCAAGAATGGGAAACGGTGGCTGAGTTTTCGGGTCCGGTGTATCCGATTGAGGTAATCCAGTTCTTTTCCTCTGTTTCTTTAGACAATGGGGTCTTGCATGCCGTTATAAATGGCCGTGCAGTTTCGTTTTCCGTGACGGACTTTTGTACTCTGTTTTTGGTTCCTGATGATGGAATCAAAATCAATCCGAGTACGTCATGGGAAGAACTGACGGACATGGCTAAGCTGGAGGTTAAGCAGTATTTTGATGTTGGGGCGACGGTGTCGAGTTGCGTGTTGGCTGGTAGTGTTCTCCGAAACTGAAATTTCTGTTAAATTTTTTATGGAATACTGTGATTCCGCGACGGGGCGGACGTGATAAAATTGCATGCTATGAGATGTTAGTAGTTAAGCATTGGTTGGAAGGAAATCGGGTTAATTTACCTTCTCTTGTTTTTAATCGTATTTCACAAACCGCTTTCTCGGTGACCGAAGACAAATTTTACTCTACTCTTGACTTGCCGTATGGCATGTGGCTGTCTCGGCTTTTTGAGTCAAAGGGAGTTGTTGATGTGCAAAATTATGGGGTCGCGGTAAAGGATGAGATGTGTGATACGTTCTTGAAATTTATGAAGCTTGATGCTAATGGTCCGGAGTTGTTATTTTTGGTCAAAGGAGGTTCGGTTGGTGCAATGACGGGTGGGGCTGATTTTTCTGTGCTTGAATCAAATTGGATGTGTTCATTGGAAATATTATGGAGCGCTTGGATGCGCAAGATAAGAAAATTGAGACGGTTTTGGACACGGTTGTTCAAGCCGTGGGCATGGGTTCTTTGGGCTCAACCCGTGACCAAGGTGGGTCGGGTGTGAGTCATGAGATGAGGACTTGGATGGATAGTGTGGATAATCGCCTTGCTAAATTGGAACGTAATATCATTGATTGTAAGCAAGAGGCGTATAGGCAAAGGGATAGGATGACTTTCTTGGTGAGCCAAGGCGGGTCGTTGGTTAAGAGCGGGACGGAGATGCGTGAGGGAATGCGTACAATTTATGATGCAACGGAGGCTCTTTCATTGAAAGTCCGGAACTTTGATGTTTGCCTCACCGCTCAAGCTTCTCATGTATCAAATTGCCTTGACCGTCTTTCCACTCTTGAGTACCGCACTAGGCCCGGTTATGTCGATCCTAACAAAATCCGTCAACCCAAAATGCCTTGATTTTTCTATCCTTGGTTGTTTTAACTCTTAAACTACTAATCCTATTCGGCCCATTTGGCTTATTTTGACATTGTCTATTCGGCCCAATGGCAACTTAACTATCTTTTGTGGTTTGTAGTTTAATCAACATTTGCACTTTATTTTGCTTGATATATATCGTGTTATATTGCGTATTTTGCATATCTATTTCTTGCCTTGACATGTGTTATTCTAGTCGTTTCATGTCTTTGTTCTTGTCTTTTCAATGATGCCAAGAGGGGGAAGAAATGATATGATTTGAGTCTTTGCTTAAGCTTGCTCCTTGTCAAGACTCGTTATCTCTTAAATTCTCTCAAGCTATAACTTTGGCTAAGTTGTTTTGTTCTTGCGATCAAAGTTGCTATAACTTTGGAGTGTTTTGTTGAGGGGGAACTATTACTTAGTCACATTGTTAAGTAGATCTCTTGAGGAAATCATATGAGACTTGTCATCATCAAAAAGGGGGAATTTGTTGGACCAATTTGATAGTTTTGATAATGACATGTGTTTATGTAATAATATGTTTTACTCGATATATCATATGCGTGTAATTGTGTGCTTTAGTCTTATTATAGCTAGCAACAATTATGAGAAGAAAGATCAAAGTTAGCATAACTTTGATAAAGTTTGTGAGACAAAGTTATAACAACTTCAGGAATAACTTTGGAAGTGAACTTGGAAGTTATAGCTAACCAGGCATAACTTTAAGGAAAATCGCTTCAAACAAGATCTACATAAATCTACACAAGACTCGAGATGGAGGGTCTTTGTGATCAAGATGAAGAGATGATCCGTATACTGAAGATCTTTGTGAAGATTAGATAGTATAGGTCGTCATTCGGTAACTATTCCATTCGAGAGATTTTATGTTCAAAAGTTATAGCTTTAGTCTATGATTTTGAATGATAAAATATTGATGCATGATTTTGGAAATAAAATGTTTTGAAATGTTTTCAAAAGTGAAAGAGTTTTATTTTTATATTTATCAATTATTTTAATAGAGAATATATTTATGAGATTCTATTGGTTAGTAATACAACTTATGGGTTGTCATGCTACCTAGGGTTTCTAATATATTCTATCTCAATTTGTTGTTAACCTAATTAGCCCACCTAGTGTTGGAGCCATCTAGGGTTTCGTGGAAACCTAGTATTGTGCCACCTAGGGTTGCGTGCCTCCTAGGGTTTCGTGAGCTAGAGGATTTCGGCCAACCTAGGTTGTTTCCTTAGTTTACCTAATCTAGGATTCTACTATATCTTTACAACAATATTTTGAGATATCAAGATAAATATATTTCTATAAGATAAACCAAATAATATTTTGAGATAAAGATATTTCTAAAAGATAAGCAAATATTATTGTATGGAAAGATAAGTATCTTTATTAAATATTATACTAGGGTTTTAGATCTACTATAATTCTTCTACTATAAATACTCATTCACATATCAATTGTAAAAGACACGACACACACTACACACACGGCTATTTATTTTACTTGTGTTGATTTTCCAAAATCGTTTTAAAGCAAACCTTTTGAGCAAATATTTATTATTTTTAGAGTTTGTTTTTAAAAGAGTCGTGATCAATTATTATCACTCGCCTTGAGTGAAATACGTTATTTGGATAAGAGACATCATTATAAGCTTACAATTCGTTACGGGAATTTGTGTGAGTTATATTGTCCTTTCTTATTAGGTAAGATAGTATAGAGTATTTAGCGATACTCACCTTGAGTATAATCATAGGTGATTATAGAGTGGGTGGTAATTTTTGTAATCCGTGAGAAAGGGTACTAAAAATATAATCGAGCATAGGGGACGTAGTAGTTTCACGTGTGAAATGACACCACTTCAAAAATAGGTGTGCCTCTCTCTTATCTCTTTACTTTTCGTTTATTTCGTTATTCGCGCTTACTTTGATTAATTAATTAGTTGATTTTAATTCATAAGATCAAATAATTAATTACATATCATATAAATCGAAAAAGTGGGGCTAGTTTTTAATACTCAATTCACCCCCCCCTCTTTCGTATTCGATCAATAGACTCTACAATACCAAACAAGAACATAGGCAAGATATGTTGAATAATCCAAAAAAAGGAAAATATGGTCGGAGGGAGTATTTGTTTACTTTATTTCATAATAACGGGGTGTGATACATGGGACTTCATCAATAAGCATAAAACTAACATATTTGGATATAAGAAACATGGAATGAGCATAAGCATGATTAAATGACAACATTAACACATCTAATTCATATGTTCACTCAATAACACATTAGCATCTTTATATGGAATGAATACTTCAAACTAGATTCAAATTAACACTAACATGGTAAATATCAACATATGAGGCATTGAGGCATAAATATTATGTAAACACACTAGTATTGGTGCCCGGCTCCGCCCGGGCTACCTATATTTATCATTAAAATTTGTTTTAATTAAATATATTTTAAAGTTGCATAACTCATAAATTTATCATCAATATATTTTCTTATGATACATCTTAAAATTACGATAAAATAAATTATTAGACAATTCATTACTCCCACTATTAATATTTTACTTTAATTAATTGGTCGGCTAATTGTTCAGATATACTTTTCTATTGTTAGTATTGTTATTGTTTCTTTTATTACATTCGTTATTACTATTGTTACTTTCACTACTCCCGTCGTAATTATTATTACTTTCACTACACCCACCGTAATTATTGATACTTTCAGTAATGCCGCATTAATATTGAAAATTTCACTACTCCCGTTGTTCTATTACTTTCATTACTCTCGGTTCTAATATTGTTACTTTTATTATTGAACTGAATGATTACTATAATGTGATTAGCTGATGATTAAACATGCAATTTGAGTACACATGCAATTTTAAGAGGCTCATATATTTATATAAATATATTACATATATGTTAAATCAATTTAAAAGAATTATGCAATATTATATCTTTTGGAAACCTAGCTTGATTTATTTATCTTTTAATAGTTTCCAAAATATTATGTGTAAGTTAAATAATTTAAAATTTTAAATTTTAAATTTAATGTATATTCTATGCTACTAATTAATGTCATAAGTGTGGCATGTTTATTGTAAGGAAAATCACCCTATTTTAGTCTTTTTTAAAATTTATACTTCAACCAAAATTATATAATATTTACATTGAAATCCCTTGATAAGGTCTATCACACAGCGCTATCGATTAAAAACTATATAGTATAATTAATTTGTATAACTTTATATAATTACATGAAAGTCCCTTGGTTTCAGGATTTAATATATAGTATATATATAAAAGATTATTCTCAACACGAAATAGTGACAGTCTACAATACCCAATTTCATTATCAACATATAAAGATACCATATTTTCACCAATAACAACTTAATCCTCAAAACACACAATAATATATGAGTCGCATACAACCCATTCAATATTCAACAAACATATTCATAGACAAGAACACATAAAGAACCTATCTTTCTCATGTGAATCTACTCTAAGACACATAATTAAGCAAACAAAGTAATATCGAGTAATCGTGTACATTACCTCGATTAATTCACTAATTAAAATACAAATTAATATAATTATGTAATTACAAGTCCATAGACCTTAAATAGACCTCTCTAATTAGTTACTAAATTACATGTTAATTTAGTATTTAATGATCTATGTAATATGCATACAAATATAAAGACATTATATAAAAGATGAAATTTAATCACATTGATAATGGAAACAATTGGGCACAATGAGAACTCCTTCTTATTGTTCTTGAGCTAATGTAGGAAATGATCCTGCAACAATCTTCAAATAAGAAGACCTTCTTCAAGTTGCACCCATGATGTACCCAAATAATCTAACCTTATTATTAACTAGATAATAAGATAAATATAATACTACTAATATTAGTATATATTAATACACTAGCAATACTTAGTAAATATTAGTATTGTGAGAGTTTAGTGAGAAGATGAGTTTTAGAGAGATATGTGAATTAAGCATAAAATGAAGTAATGAAAACAATGAACAACTATTGTCCATTTTATAGCCATTTTGGCCGGACCTCATATGTCCCAAATGGCCTCTTATTTTGTTATTTAATTCACATGCAATGTAGTAGTGTGTAGTAGTGTTTGTAATGATTTTGGAATGCATGATATGTCACTATCACATAGTGGCTTGTTTGCATGAACAAGAACAACTATCTTCACTAATACTACTACTACCATGACCGGCCACATGTGGCTCATTATGGTCCATTTTGATTTTTGATATTTGTCCCACAAATACTTATTAATCATATGTTTAATTCTCTTATATAATTAAGTGTTAATTTGATCATATAACAATTATATGACACAAATTAACAAACAATATTTGCTTAACATTTAAGTGATATTTTTTTACCATTATATCAGTATATAATGGGGCCCACAATGCTTAGTTAGTTTATTTTACAACTCCTTGTAAATATAATTAACTAATTACCTCTACCTCAAAATATATGTAAAACCTCAACTAATTTAGTAAATTAACGATTAATTACTAAGTTAAATCTTATTTAATCATATTAAAATAAGATAGAAATTTATTAGTCAATTATTGCATAATTGAAAAATAGACTTAATCGAATTTGAGTTCCAAACTCAATTTCTAACAATTAACTCTCGTACATATCAAATATATGTAATGGACTAATCAACTGTATCATATACAAATAATTAGTTACTATTTGGGTCTCATCCTATAGGTGTGACCGAAAGGGATCAGTTGATCACCGCCGTCATACGACAATAACGTCAAACTCTAGTCAGCCAACCGTTATTGATTTACGTTAATCAACTGACTAATTATATATATATATATATAGTCAATAAATATCTCAATTATATTCATTAATGAGATTTGTTATGTGGCGCACTATTGTGGAGGACACCTACTCCAACAATCTCTCACTTGTCTGACACAAGTGTGCGTCACCAATTCTCTTGTCTCTTTATCACATCTCCCACTCAACGCAAGGTGTCTTTCAGGTCGCACTTGCAATTGATTATATCTAGAGTGGTTTTCTCGATATGGAGAGTAACTGTCTGACCGAAAAATCAACCATAGATCCCTTTCGGAGCGTGGCCACGCATTTACAATAACTACTCCTCGAGTGGCCTGAAGATGTTTGTACCCAACGTGGGTGGACAATTCATGTTGACTCATCTACTCTGTATGATACAGATCATCATGACCCAGAAGATGTACATCGGCCTCCTTTCACGACACGACCTAGAACACCAACCAAAGCCAATCGGAAACTGCACCGACTCAGATAGACGGTCGCCAGTCAAAAGAATCGACTCAACGGAATAAGATAGAAGACCCTGCCACGACCAGGCATCAATTAATTGATTTAAAGGTCTCTACAAAGGTCACTGTCCGACAGAGTGTCATACAGTCTGTCTATGTAATCGACCAGTCATCTCCATGACCCCATGGTGCTGAACCAACCATCGATCGACTTACAATCTAGTCACTTCGAGACGTCACCTCATTGAGTAACTAGGGACAAAATACTAAGTTTGTCCTATTCACTTGAATAGGGTCCAACATTGTCTTACAATCTATTCGGATAAACAAAGTAATAAATTTAGTCAAACTAAATAAAAAGTTTATAATAAAACTCGAACAATGGAATGAAATGAAATGGAATGAAATGGATTTGAGTCATTCAAGTGTTTTGTTAGAGTATTTTGGAATAGAGTTAAAATCTTGTTGGATTCTAATTCCACCCCAACTCCTTGGAATCTCACACCCACCTCGTTCTTCACTCAAGTTTTTAACTTCATTCCCCTCTATATAATTTTAAAGTGAACCAAACATTAATTAATATGTATGGATTTCTAAATCCATCCCACCATGGGATCTCATTCCATTCCAATCGATTCCAATCTTTTGAACCAAACGTCCCCTTAGATTATATTAAATTAATCATTTAATCCATACAATGTACGAGTTTTTAATCTAGTTTACAACAATAAGTTTAGGTAGAATTTTCAATAATATTTAGGTAGATAATAAGTATAATAATATCCTTTAAATAAATGCATGGTAATCCTCTACATTTTCTTTCCCTATATAAACAATGGTTATATAGAATATAATCCCCCTCAAATAACAACTAAGCATGATGGTATCTTCCCCTTATACAACACAATAATTGAGCATATACACTCATAATTGCTTTCACAAAATATAAATAATCTTATGCTCCCAACTTGACATAATTGAAAGGGAAGCTCCAATCTGGCAATAGACTAATTACACAAAACTAGTCACCTTACTTACTGCTCAACAACTATAATCATATGATTTATAATTTTATATACACTTAATACCTTGTCTTAAGCACTAATTACTATTTAAATTCTTTCAAACTTTGTATTTTAATTGCATCTCCATTTTTTTTTTCAAGTGGGTACTTGCTTGCTTGTTCTCATCTGCATTTCTCCCATCAAAGACAAAACCAGAGGATCCACTTCTTAATTTCACCAACTTTGGTGTTCATTTTTTTTGGTCACTTTCAAAATGGATGAGCCATCATCTCCAGGTAAGCATTTCAAGCCATTTCTTTCGTTAAATCATATTAGCAATTACATATATCATGTGATTCATGCTCTAAGTTTTTGGGATTCGAAGAGTGGATAATAAACGTGTTCACTCAACTCATAGATAGGTCGTATGAGAGATTGCTGTTATGTTTAAATTATTTTGTCATTGTTTTTGGATAATTGTTCATAAGCATTAAACACGATGTGTTGTACTCCACTGCATCATGAAGTTTGACTTTTATTTGAAACAAAATATGGTATTGCAAGGATTTGCAACTTTGCAAGTAGACTTGGCAAATAGGTTGAACGGGTCGGGTTTGGGTCGGGTTTGTTTGGGTCGGGTCATATCGGGTTTGCTCAACTTTTCGGGTCGGGTTTGTTTGGGTCGGGTCATATCGGGTTTGCTCAACTTTTCGGGTCGGGTCAGTTTCGGGTTTAGGTCAGTTTCGGATTTGGGTCACTTCGGGTTTGGGCCATTTCGGGTATGGGTCAATTTGAGTCGGGTTATTTTAAATTAATATCCGATTTATTTAGGCCATTTTCAGGTCAAAATGATCAAGTTAGTTTTCAATTCCAGCGCGACGTCGAGCCAAACTCGCACGGCCCGACTTCGACCAAGCCGAGCTTGACTGCACGTGGGATGTCTCGTCTCATTATCAGTTTATCATCCCTAATCACAATAAATTAGGTCATTTAGGATCATTTCAAATCGGGTCGTCTGTGGGTCGGTGGTTTTGGGTCGGGTTATTTTGGGTCGGGTCTATTTCGGGTCAGTCAAGGTTCGGGTCGGGTTTGGGTCGGGTTTCGGGTCATCCTTGGGTCGGGTTATTCGGGTCGGGTCTATTTGCAAGTGAGAAGCTCCGGAACAGACATTGGAAAAGGGCTGGTCAGCCCGGCCCGCTACACGGGCCAAAAATTACCCGAACTGTTTCTAGGCCCGCCCCAGCCCGCCTTCCCCCGGGCCGGGTTAAATTTATCTAGCCCGGCCCGCCTTGACCCACTCTTTCTAGGGAAAAAAATATATCACAGGCAGCCCAGTCCGCCTCGAGCTCGAGCTCGGGTCACTTTCGTAGCGGCCCGGACCGATCAAGCCAGCCCTCCCACACGGGCCTGGCCAGGTCAGCCTGACCCGCCATCGGGTCAGCCCGACCCGGAGCCATAACTACTCCGTAGGAAAGAAAATCCACGTACATCATAGTTTGACTTGTTTTTTTGAAAAATTTGGAACATTACCGGATTACGACTAACAACCTTCAATATTTTCAATACGTCTTGCTTAAGATAGAGTATCCGTCTTAAATTTTGAAACGGGTTAAATACTAGTATATGGGATAATAAAGACAAAACTTTTGGCGTTTTCTATAAAACTTCTCATATAATTTGGAATATATTTAACCCGTCTTAAACGTTTTAAATGAGAATTTGTGCAATATCTTTGTATTCTATAGCACATTAGTACGGAGTATTATTTTTTTTTTCATTTGAACTTTTACATCTATGTTTCTGTTTTAAATTGAATTCCAAAATTTTATTTTTCCTTCTTTTTGTATTACTCACCCTCTTTATCGAGATTTAGTACATAAAACTAAGAGACTATTCTCTTACATATTTGTTTTTCTTTGCTTCATATTTTAGATTATACAAGTAATTTAGAAAGCAAATTAGTAATATAATACGAGTAATATAATAATATTTAAAAAAGTTAAAATAAAGTACTATAGCTCATTAAGAGCCGACAAACAAGTTGTCTACACTAGTACTTAAAATACATCCCCTAAAAAGTCAAATGTGAAAGCATAACGACGAAAAAAGGTGTAACGTTCATACAAAATTATAGGTAGCCCGTCACGTGAAGGCTCCATGAAGAAGAGTTCATCAAATCCTCTTAGCAAGCTTCTCTTTCGTCGCAAGAGTTCCAACTCCAGTTTAAGCCCAAGTTCAAGTAATTACTTTCTCCTCTATTATCATTGTTTTGAGTATATCATTGTTTGTCTTTTCTATTTTCGTTACATTATGTATTTTTTATTTCGTTTCAGTGAATTGTTAAATAAAAAATATACGTTTTGAAAAGTATTTTTCACTAATAATTGTAAAATACGTAATCATTTAGTTATGTAGGGATTTTTGGTATGGACTACACACACAATAATATATATATAAGAATCGGGAAAATAATAAGGACAATATTTACAAGGTTCACCAAATTGTAAAATACTAAAAAAATATAGGTTTTGAAAAGTAATCATTTGGTTATGTAGGAATTTTTGGTATGTAACACCATGGGCGGACCCACGTGGGGTCCCGGGGGGTCACGTGCCACCCCACAAAAAAAAAAAAAAAACTTTTTTTTTCTATATAGTGGCTCTATGCGAAGACGCTTAATATGTACATTATAGTATAACTAATAAACACCAAGTTGTCAGTGTTCTAGTGGTAAGTCTCTTTTATCCTTTCCATGACTGCCCGGGTTCGATTCTTGCTGGTAGCAATTTTAGTTTTTTTTTTTTTTTTCGTAGTATATCTTTAAAAGAGAAATATGGTTTCAACCAATCAATTTATATTGTGGTTTTTAAAATTTTTAGCCAATGTTAATTACTTTTTAAGTATATATCGGAAATACAATTTTTTTATTAAGTCTTACTACTCCCACAACACCTAAATTTATCAAGGAGTATATGTAAATTAAAAAGCATATTTGAAGTACATTTTAAATGCTATCAATTTGCGTTGATTTTTAAAAATGAAGGCAATTTTTATCATGTAGTACCAATTGGAGATGAAAGTTTTTAAAATAGACAAAAAATAACACCATTGAAAATTTGGAAATTTCTCCTCCTTCCATAATATTTTTTTCCAGATTTGTACAATATTTGTATATGAGTAACATAAAAAAACTAATTACTTTTGATTGTCACATGTTATCATTTATAGATTAAAAAGATAAAAAAAAAAAAAGTGATCTCTTGACAACAATATGTTAAGCGGAAAAATCGACAAAAAAAAAATTGTGCCCCCCTCTTCGAAATTCCTGGGTCCGCCACTGTGTAACACACACAATAATAAGTGTAAGAATTTTAATGATCACTCAATATATAAGGATACAAATTACGTAGCATGTGTTCTCGTTCAATAATAATACACAAAAATCTAGATGTCAAACTAAAACCACCATGTATTAGAAATCGAGAGGGGAGAAATTCATATAGATCGAGAATAGTTGTATTATTTATTCGTGTATCATAACGATTACAAGAGCATAATATATAGAGTAGTTTAAACTAACCTAGGATATTTCTAATAATGGTAATGCAATTATATCATTCCATACTAACATATATTATTGCGATATCGGTAATATTGTAATATACCGATATTATTCCCTAACATCCCCCTCAAACTCATGGTAATTTTTCAAAATGTCCATGGGTTTGGAAAATAGGGAAAGAAGAAATTAAACAAAACCTTAGATCCTCAATCTTCGAAGAATTCCGTGTGACAACTCGCTAGTCGATTTGATTGCGTGATAACTCGTCAAACGATTCGATTGCGTAACAACTCGCCTATAAAGAAACAAATTCGTCGGACGGAAACTCCTTTTTGAAACCCGACAAATTCATCGTTCGATAATTGTCAAGAACGTCGACCTTGATAAATATAATTAAAAGGAAAATCATCCGTAATTTTCGATAATTTCCAAGAACGCCTAATTCAGTGCTCTCAACAAGTTTTTTTTTTCTCAACAAGTTATAATAACGACATTGCAAATAAAGGGACAAAAGTCTTTGAAAACGAGGCATGGGAATAGAGAAGCATGCATTGCATTTCTGGAAAAGGCTCCATCATCCCAAATACCACATTTGTTCAACTCCACTTACTCCGGAGAAAACAAAAACAACACTATACCATAGTGCTACCGAAAAACACCATCAAAAGTGCATAAATGTTTTTTATAGGTGAATGTAAAATATTGTTGATCAAATCCCACCAATGGGTTTATTATTTATCGTACCCACCGGCGGCAAGCAGTTCCGCTTGTAGATTTAGGCCTCAAGAATAAGAGGCTCTGATAGCATATTAGAAATCGAGAGGGCATAAAATCAAATAGTACGAGAATAGTTGTATTATTGATTCGTGTCTCATAACGATTACAAAAGCATAATATATAGAGTAGCTTAAACTAACCTAGGATATTCTAATCATGGTAATGCAATTATATCATTCCATACTAACATATACTATTGCGATAGCTATATTGTAATATATAGATATTATTCTCAAACACCATGTAACTTTCTCATATTCATAACCTTAGATTAATGTAGAAGTAAGTTATTGATCAATTAGTAACTCGTCTCCATTATGTTTTTATGAGAAACATATAACTCCATAATGGAGGGACTTAGTTCTAACAATCTCCCACCTCCCAACAATTATGAAAGTAACACCAAAACTTACGTTCTTCACCTTATGCAACCATGTTCCGCTCATGCCTCATGCATGAGTCCAGCCAAGGTACTACCCACCCTTGACCATCCAACTTTGTTCCCAAAGACAACCATATTTGTCGGCCTTCATTCATCGTTTTTTCGGGGCATGCATTCTTACATAAACGAAACACTCTCACTTGCCTTACTAGAACTTCTTGAATTTTCACACACATTTAAGCGTGTCAGTTTAACCTTGTCCGTTCTTGGACCACCTTCCGCCTTTCAAGACACTGACATTACTCACACACTGCTTAGTGTAAGGCCTACTATGCATAGCTTTCTGATCCCGCAACAAGTCTCGTGAAATAATTTTACTCTTCATCTCTCTCGCAGTTACTTTACTCATGTCACTACACCCTTCTTTGGTGTACAAAGCTCAACACTTAGCCCCATAAGCTACCATCATAGCTTCCTTGACTATTTTTCAGGAACTTTCATCAAAGACAACATTGTAGCCTACTTCATCTATCAAGCTTTCCAACAGATATCAATTTCTTTTTCAAGTTCCGGATAAACATGATATTTGCTAGCTCCCACCTACCCCTAGTCAGAGTCTGAATTTTCACATCACCTCTTCCCATAATTGACATAACCTTACCATTCGGCAAGTAAGTCATACCACACCTTCCACCAACAAGCTTTTGAAAGGAATTTTTAATTACATGGGTTAAGGTGAAAGGATGCACTAGAGTCTAACACCCAAGTCTTTATCAGATCTTCGACGCTCACTGCCAAAATATTACCTTCATCCTCCAAACCTAGCGCTTGTCTATCCAATTTCAGTAGGTCTTGCTTGCGACGGATCGGATCTTGCGACGGGTATTTTGTGAGAGGAAATGGGTAGAGGGGACAAGGTGGGCACCCCCCATGTGCTTCTCCACTCACCCTTGATGGGTATTTTGTGAGAGAATATGATATCCGTCTTAAGCTTGCGACGGATAGTGTCCGTCACAAATGAGAATTTGTGATCCAATTTTTCACACTCCCCATTTTCCATGGAATCCGGTTTAGTATCTTCCAAAGGAAGATGTAAATTCTTCGAATACAAATAATCAGTCATTTGCATTTTTCAGAAAGCAAAATCTTTCCCATCGAATTTGTCGAACAAAATTTTGCGTCCTTCCATTATTGTGAATTTTAGTGGATCTCTCTTCCCTCACTCGTCGAACTGGACTCTCACACCAGTTTATAGGGATTTTTGTTATGCACCACACGCACAATAATAAGTATAAGAATTAAAAAAAAAATAAGAACACAATATCTACAAGGTTCACCAAATTGGCTACATACTCACTAATTAAAGTTGCACTAGGACTTTTATTGATCACACACAATATGAGGATACAAATTACATAGCATGTGTCCTCATTTTATAGCTAGATGTAAAACTAAAACCACCATGTAACTTTCCCATATTCATTATCTTAGATTAATGTAGAAGTAAGTTATTGGTCAATTAGTAACTCATCTCCATTATGCTCCTATTAGAAACATCTAACTCCATAATGGTGGGACTTAGTTCTAACACGTTAGTTCAAGGATGAAATTATCGGCTCAATAAATGAAAAGTTTTCTAAGTGCTTCGTATTATGTAAATATAAAGGTGATAAAGTCCAAAAATACTTGTGCAAATCTATCTCACATAAACTTTATTTAAATAGCATTTGTGCTTTTAGTAATTATCTTTAAAAGGCATGTATCAAGTTCTTTTAGAACATGCAAACGGATCGGGCCACACACTAACGAAGGAGCAACATACCACTTAACAACACATTGAATGTTACATTCTAAAACTAATTGACAATAGGAGTAGTACCCCATTTGCTATAAAGTGGTATAATCTCTCTTTTTCCAACAATATTATGTAGGGCAATTATTACATGTGAGTTTTATATTCCAGCCCCCTCACATGTGACGTCCCTTCGTAATCATGGGAGTTCACCGGCGTAGGAATTAACGAATCCTCAAAGAGGTCCTCTTTCGTTGGCATAAATTAGGCTCATTTTAGATTTGAAACTCAGGACGAAACCTTGTGTCCTGATACCAAGTTAGAATGTGTTAGAACATGCAAACGGGTCGATCAGGCGGCCAAACCCAAATGTAGGAGAGCGGACCACTTAACAACACAAGTAATAGAAAGAGTAACCCCCTTTGTGATAAAGTGGTATAATAACAGTGTGCGACAATCACTTGTGAGTTTTATATTCTAACACTAACTATCTTGAAAAGGCATATAACAAGTTCTTTTATTATGTCACTATTTTGGTAGTTTTCTATTTGGTATAAAGGAAGTCACAAGAACGAACCCAAATCATGAATACCACACAATTAATTGTTTGTGTAAGAGACCTTTAAACACTTAATTAAGTGCGTTAGTTGTTTGTAAGCAAGGAATTTAAACATCCCATATTCCAAATTTACTAAGAAATTAAAAAACTAGAAATTTTACTTCCTAACACACTCTAAATTAGAAGTTTGGCTTGATTTTCTGCGACTATTCTGGACATTTTTTGGGCGTAACATATGATTCTTTATGTGTCACGGTATCTTAGGTAATATCAGAACTTCCATAGTTGCGCCTGATATACTTTACTCATATTGTTATCACATTTTCACTATATATGTATTTTAAACATCTTAAATATTACACTCATGTATTATTAAATTAATGTGTACTTTTCACCTTTTTCTTTTCTATTTGTTACTCTCTATATTATATATAAATATTATAATAATATAAACGAGTATATATTTCAGTGGAGCACTTTATTATTTCACTAGAATACTTTATATGGATACAAAATTCACATGCACTTTTAAGTTAAATCGACAATCAATTTTATTCTGGCTAAATATGTCAAAAAATATTTTTTTTCAATTTCTTAAAACTAAACAATTAACAATTGTAGAATTTTAAACTTAAATTCAAAGTGTAGTTAAATATTACTCGTATTTATTACTAGTAGTTAGTGTGTGTATGATGTAACATATAAAAAATGACCACTTTATAATAAACACTCACCATTTTATATTAAAAAGTGACTATTTAACAAAGTTTTCATTTAATAATAATAAAACATGGTCTCATCTTTATTAAAAGAAATATTAAATGTTGATAGGAAGACACGATAACGGAGACGAGCTTAGTGGTCCGGAAGTTGTTGATGAGGAAGAGAAAGAGCCAAGTTTGGTGGAGGATGTGAAAGAAGTTGTTGAGAATCTCGAGCATTCTATCCATGGTTTATTTCATCATCACAAAAAAGAATCATCTGTTGAACAGCCGTAAGATAATTTTACGCTATTATGATATTACTATATTAGCAACGGTTTTTCTAACGTGTGTTCTAAAGGGCACACGTTAGAAAAACCGTATTAGCAAATACTTTATTTTTATTGGATGGTTATTAACGACATTTCCCCGTAGCTAGCTCATTTGATCATTTTAAGCTTAATTGCAATTTTCTTCTGGTGATTGTATTTCAGGATTGATGCAGCTTCATCAATTGATTCTAGAGACTCGTCTTTCTCAGGTATTAGCTTGTTTTGTAATAAAAGGATCTTGACAAGATATAAATAAATATTTCGATAAAATATCATAGTGTGAGCGAGTCTTATTAAAATTAATCTATGTGTAAGTATATAATAATTTTCCTAAAGGAGGAGATCGATAAAAGGTTTGCCTTTCTCATTAGGTTATTGAAATGTTAATTTTCAGTAGTCCAAAAATCATGAGTCTTCGTAATCCTTTTATTATTGATCGTAACTCAGATTGTTTGTGAAAAATAAAGACGGTTTTAAAAAAATTAATTGTGTATGATTAGATGCTGCAGAGGGTAATAAGGAGCACAGACGTCATCGTTTTCTTAACAAAGTTAAGCATGGATTAGGAAAAGCCAAGGAAGAAATTGACAAAGCTAAGGAAGAAATAAAAGCAATTTACAAAGACAAGTCACAGCATGGTTCTAATCAGCCTCATGAAAAATACTCGGATTCGGACTCCGACTCTAGTGCTGAAGAGAAATCACCATCAGTTGATGATGAAGTTAAAGCACCAACCTTAGCTCAAAAACTACAAGAAGACGCTGTTGAAGTACCAAACATAGTTCAGAGCATACAAGAAGAAGTTGTTAAGGCACCACACATTATAGCTGAAAGCGTACAAGAACAAGTTGTTAAAGCACCAAAAATAGCTCAGAGCATACAAGAAGAAGTTGTTAGAGCACCAAGCATAGGTCAAAGAATACAAGAAGAAGTTGTTGCTGTTATGAGCACAATTGACGAAGCCAAAAAAAGCAAAGTTTCTGCAGAGCCGAGCAAAGACATCAAAGAGGAAAAGAAAGAGGATAACTGTATAACATCTTTGGCTCAAGGGTTACAAAATTTGTGTTCATGGGGCTCGAAGAAAGAGGACTAATGTGTTATGGATATACGGGGTCTATAAATCTATGTCCTAAATTTGTCAGGGTCGAGTTTCGAACCTATGACCTGAATGTGGATTTACGTAATTCTATCGTTTGAGTGATGAACGGGGTGAGTTTGGTTTTTTATTTTTGTATTGTCCCAAAATTTAAAATTTATATTATTGTCATTTATTACTACGTATTATTATTGGCCTTGGAGGCGAGTGGATTATTGGTTATTGACAAGGAAAAAAAAGTTGTTTCATGATATTAGATGGTTTACTTTTCTGGTAGCTCTTTTTTATTCTTACTTTATTTTTATTCTAACCTTTTCATTTACCTAACAATTTCATTCCTCGTGACTTTGGGCCATAAATTTGGGGTCCTTGTGCGACCGCACATGGTCAAAAACGGGCCTAGGTCCACTTTTCATGCAATCACAACCATCACCACACCAACATCACAACCACAACAATCACAACCTGACAATCATATCATAGTACCAAGTAAGTATATAAGTGACAGTTGGTCTTGCTTCAGACGGACCATTTTGGTCTGAAGCAATAAGACGGAATTTTGTAACCACTTTACAGTTAGATGTAACCACTATTGAAAACAAGTTGATATAAGCTGTGGTTACATTTTATCAAAAAGTGGCAACATAATCCCGTCTTATTTTTCAGACGGAATTAGTCCGTCTGAAATAAGAATTTGTGTATAAGTGAAATTGAGTACGGAAACCCTACCTCATTGATCTAAGTCACACAAGCAATGGATCCTAACTAGAGCTGATCAAATGGCCCAGGCCCGCTAGCCCGACCCGACCCGACCCGATTTTTCATCGGACTTGGGCCTTGAATTTTGGCCCGAAAAGCCCACGACCCGAAGCCCATGGCCCGAATCAAATAATTGGGCCGGGTTTGGGCCGACCTCAAGGCCCGAATTTTTGCCCGGCCCGACCCGAACATATGCAAAATTTAATAGATTTAATAAACCAACTGGCATCTACGGAGGAATAGTAATCTATTTACCTGTATTATTATGACAAGCCTAAAATTTGAGTCTAAAGAACAAATATCAATTCACAGTAGAACTGCACAACACCGTAATGAGCATAATACTAAAGGTCGGAAGTACATTAGGAGTTTTGTAATGCTGAAAATTGTGCACTTAATTAATCATAGGTATGTCCCTTTTGTCTTCTTCTCATCTCTAACTTCAAATAAATAATTTCTTGACACGAGGGAAAAAATGTTATTTGTTTAAATTAGTAAATTTCTAAATAGTATTATACATGCACATTTCACTAGTTTTTCATGTTACGTTACGTTCATTTGTTGAAAACTTGTCGTAACAATACTACGTACATGTTTCACTAATGCATTTGTTAAGCTACGTTCCTACTGCTTACATTGACAATACTCATCAAATCACATAATTTAGTATTAAAATTTTTTATGACAGAGTATCTAGTTATATAATGAGATTTCTAAAGTCATTTGAATAATGAATATTATAAGCCCGAATTGGCCCGAAGCCCGCTTTAAGCCCGCATGGGCCGTGCTTGGGCCAATAAAATTGGCCCACACATATGGCCCGACCCGCACTCTTGGGCTTAATTTTATGTGACGGCCCGGCCCATACCCGACCCGACCCGGCTCATGATCACCTCTAAATCCTAACAGTGCTAATCTATGAATTTGTCATCTATAGAATACAATTAAAATACAATTACTATTAATCCCAAATACCACGTAATAATGCTAAAATCCCAATCCCCAAAACATAGGGTAAAATCTAAGTAGAAGATGATGAACGTGAAATTCCGACTAAACTATGCCTAATGTTCTCCGTAACATGATTAGAGAGGTGAGAAAGATTAGGAGAAATGTTTAGGGAATGTGATTATGGTTGAGCAGGTGATTAAGAAAATAATAATGACTAATACAATTTCTCAAAGGTATATAAATGAACCGCTGAAAACAGACTCGAAAACCGGCCCACTCGACCGAGTGACCTTGCTCATCGAGTGCCACAGTCACTTGGTCGAGTACTCACTCGGCTGAAGTTCAGATATCAAAATACATTCATTCGATCAGCGCCACTTAACCAAGTGACCTATGAAAAACACCGAATGTTACAGTCTTTACTCCTTAAAAATGAACTTCTTCCACATAGTTCACCCCCGTACCAACACTAAAACAACTCCCAATCTTGAACACCTCAGCACAATTCCCAAAAGCAAAAATTCCAAAAATTTAGGCCAATAACAAATACTCAAACAACTCCAACAACTAACACTCACTCAACTGTGCTAAATAGCTATTAACAAAATATATATATATATATATATAGAGAAAGGATCATGTAAGTCCTCTTAGGAAAGGTGAGTCCATAAGTCCTCTTATAGGCCCTTGGATCTTGGAGATGGATGGCTGAGATTGCAGCTCTCAAAAATGGATTAGTGGGCTAATTTTTCACTCTCTCTCATCTTTATTAATTAACCACTAATCCCATCTTAATTCAATATATAAGACTTTCCACTCAACCACTTCTCTCTCATCCCACATAATTTCATTTCTCCATCTCTCTCTAAAACCCAAAAAAATCAAAACCCACAAAAATCAAAACCCAAACAATTCAAAACCCAAATAATTCAAAAACCCAAATAATTCATAAACATTCATCACCTTCTTTCATCTCCCACCTCCGGCCACCATCTCCGGCCACCACCGGCCAAAAAAAAAAAATTTTTTTTTTTTTCAAATCTACTTCTTTCCGCTTCGTCTCCACCGCACATGTTCCTCGCCGTGCCTCCTTCTCGCCGCCCTCTCCTGCCGCCTCTTCTCTTCTTCTTCTTCTTTTCTCTTTTCTTTTTTTTCTTTTTTCAGATATGCACCATTCTTTTTAGATCTTGTTTTTTTCTTTTTTTCTTATCTCTTCTTTCATGTCGTCTCTTCACCACCCTTTTTTTTTTTGAATCTATGTTTTTATTTTGTTAGATCTCGTTTTTATATTTCAAATTTTTTATGTTTGTTACTTTTTTGTGGTTAGTAGTGTTGTTTTACTGAAGTTTCACATAAAATGACTGAAGTTTCACATAAAATGACTGAAGTTACACTTTTATTAACTGAAGTTACACTTTTATTAACTGAAGTTACAAATGACTGAAGTTACACATTTTTTTTACTGAAGTTTCACATAAAATGACTGAAGTTTCACATAAAATGACTGAAGTTACACTTTTATTAACTGAAGTTACAAATGACTGAAGTTACACATTTTTTTCACTGAAGTTACACATTTTTTCACTGAAGTTACACATTTTTTTCACTGAAGTTTTTTTCCTGAATACATGTTTTTATTTTTTAGATCTCGTTTTTATTTTTATGTTACACATTACTTTTTCAGATCTAAAAACCACAAGTTATTTTTGTGGTTATTGGTGTTGTTTCACTGAAGTTTCACATATAATGACTGAAGTTTCACTTTTAGTAACTGAAGTTACTCATATAATGACTGAAATTACACTTTGCTTAAGTTACACATTTATATGTTTTATATGTTTTTGCTTAAGTTATACATTTCACATTTATATTTTATATGTTTTAAGTTACACAGTATGATTTTGCTTAAGTTACACTATTATGTTTTGATTTTAGTATGATTGATGGTGTTTTTGGACTGAAGTTACACTATTTTGGGAAGTTACACTAATAATGACTAAAGATAACATGTCTTAAAATTACATTATTAAAAATTGAAGTTACACTTTTAAGGACTGAAGTTACACTTTTAGGGACTGAAGTTACACTATTAAGATACTGAAGTGATACTATTAAGAGATTGAAGTTATGCTTGAAGTTGTACAATTAAGAACTGAAGTTATATTAGTAAGGACTAAAGTTACCAAAATATGCCTTAAAGTTAAATCAATTTAAATTAAAATTTTCAAATGGCTAAAGTTACCTAAACATGTTTTAAAGTTACATACATATGTCTTAAAATTAAAGTTACACAAATACGGTTTGAAGTTACACTTGTAAAGACTGGAGTTACACTCATAAAAAGGTTCAAATCATATAAATTGTCTAAAGTTACAAAAATTCAAATTTGTACCGTCGAAATCATATTTTAGCTTGAATTAACACAAATAATGGTTGAAGTTACAATCAGAAAAGGCTAAAATCACATAAAATTTTCTTAAAGTTACATAAATTCAAATTTATTTAGTCGAAATCACATTTTAGCTTGAAGTTACACAAATAATGGTTGAAGTTACACTCGTAGTGACTGAAGTTACACTCATAAAAAGACTAAAATCACATAAACTTGTCTTGAAGTTTCATAAATTCAAATTTATGTAGTCGAAATCACATTTTAGTTTGAAGTTACATAAATAATGGTTGGAGTGACACTCGTAATGACTGAAGTTACACTCATAAAAAGTCTAAAATCACATAAACTTGTCTTGAAGTTTCATAAATTCAAATTTATATAGTCGAAATCACATTTTAGTTTGAAGTTACACAAATATGGGCTGAAGTTACACTGACAAATCTCAGAAATTTAAAAGTGCTCAAAAGTGATTAACTAAAGGCTAGAGAGAGAAAGTTAATTAATTAGTGCATAGGTAAATGATTAGTGTTAAGTGTGTTTTTGTCTCTACAATCTCATCCATCCATCTCCCTCATTCAATGGCTAGGATGAGGACTCATGGACTCAACAAAAATGGTGGACTCATAAGAACCTATCTATATATATATATATATTAAATGTCTCGCAGGATATAAATGTCTTGCAATACTACTACTCTATGGACACATGTTTACTATATACCCCCTAAAAACAAAGTTACGCCCTTGGAAACTAACATACTTGATCAACGAGGTGAGGGTAACGCTCGTTCATCGCATCTTTAGCTTCCTCCACATGATGGTTTGACCGTAAAACCTTCACCATCTTAGTCTCCCATTTTATAATTTTCCCTACCTTTGTATCCGAAGATTCCTTTGCTATCTCCTCATAAGACAAAGCTTCATCCAACTTGATTGTTTCGGCTTAGCTTTAAGCACGTGAGATGAGTCGCTCACATATTTCCTCAGCTGTAAGATATGGAAGACATTGTGAACCTTATCAAGTGATGTGGGAATAACTAGTCGGTAGGCTACCTCCCCCACTCGATCGAATACATTGGAAGTTACAATAAACCGATTAAAGTGGCTAACCTAAATAACCAGATGAGAAACCGAAATAAAACTGAAAATTAAGTTAACTTGGTCCAAAACCAACCTGAATGACCTGTTTAATTTGCGAAGTCTAATAAATATATTGATAAATATATACTTCATCTATAAAGTGAGAATCATACATTTGTGTCTAATAATAAACCTACTCGCCCCGTCTCAATCATTTGTTTAGTTAAAATTCTTTTCAAATAAACAACAACAAAAATAGATAAAATAATATTTTGACAACAGAATAACATATAAATAAAAATAAATCATGGTAAAAATGATGTCTTATAACCATGAAAAAAAAATGAAAAACACGAAAATTGTATGGAGAAATATTTTCTAATCATCATGCAGAGATGAGCAATAAACCTAAAGGGCGGGCCTTGGTGGAACGTGCATGTCACAACCCTCGCGAAAGCATAAAAGTAAACAAGTAATATGCAGTGGAATTTAGAGAATTTTTAAATCTTTTAAAACATGTTTCGCAAAGATCGTCATAAAATAAAGTCCAAGGTAACAAACAAAGTAGCTGGGCCGAATAAAGTCGAAAATCAACTACAAGGGGGGATGACAATCCCAAAAATATACAATAATCCCAAAATGTAAGAGTCTAAACGGCTAAAGGTAAATCATCGTGAAACGATGCTCGCTAGCTCACACTAGTTTCACCCCATGTAGCACCGACAAGAACCTCTTCATTCATTAACATGAATGCCACAGTCAGTGGGGAGTAACTCGGGATTCTCCTGGCCATATCACATCAAAGCGCACATAGGCAAGCACAAAATCATGTTGCATCGTGCATACATACATATCATGCCGGATATAAGAATAACATTGCACAATAACAATATACAAGCATATGAATCATTAATCATATAACCATCATGAAATAAAGACTCGGGGAAGACTCACTTTGGCAACCATATAGATTACTAAGGGCTTGTATCTCACCATTAGCGACCATATGCTTGAGAAGGTTGGGGACTCAACAAGTAAACCAATCATAGGTATCCAATATTCAAGTATACAATCCAACACATTATCAAACATACTAGCAAACCCGCTCTCACGGTAAATGAAACGCACTAGCATCTGCACTATGCAAGACAAGACGACTACAGACTCTAATCTTCCCGGTAGGACTACGATGATAATACGATTCTAGTCTAAATCTGGCCAGACTCTCGGGACAAGACGTGTAACCGATTCAACATGTGGCTATACGTGCACACATCAAAGACTCGGTCGACAGAACAGAAGCCGAGTACCACAAATCTGGCAGTACGACCAATGGCAGAGGCAGACAGAGAAAGAGTAAACCAATCCCGGTAGTACGACCAACGAGAAAGGTTGTCACAATAAAGAGTACTCATATAAATGAGGCGTCGTGAAAACGGTCAAGAAAGTACCCTACATGCAAATAACACCACCTTGCAAGGATACGACATTTAACGGCCGGGTCGATCAACGCATTGCGCTCGCCTCCCAACAACTTCGTCATATCCCCACTAACAACAATAGAATCTACCTCTATTGCTCTGACATAAAGTCTACGAGTATAAGGGTACAATCGGGAAATGAGAGCTCATTATCATCCAACAACCAAGACTCGATGGACTACTCAAGATATACATGACTCAAATGAGCTTAACAACCAAAATCGTCACTAAGCATGTGAATAAAACATATGAGGTACAATATGGTCCTTAAATGATTATTAAAGGTCATTTCATAAGATTATAACATAAACTGACCGTAGAAACCGTCTCATGTGAAAAAGAGGAAAGGACAATTTACAGGGGTCCCCAACCGATCAGGCAACCGGCGGCCGGCCGGCTAGGCGACCAAGGCATTTTGCAAACTTCAATAATAATACACAGGGACTTCCAGCCGGTCGGCCAGCTAGGTGTTCCTTCACCTTGATACAATTCAGAACAACTTTAGGGGGCTTCCAGGCGAGCGTCTTTAATTCGAGACATCGTTCAATTTTCAGAAAACACAACAAGGACTCCCAGCCGGCGTCTTTAATTCGAGATCATGTCTTAAAAGGTTAGATGCGTTCATATCTAGTCCTTAGATCCGTCTTTTATATAGTTTAGCATGTTTAAAATCAATTAAATCACTTCCACTTGACTCGTAGATCAATAATAAACTGTAAGCATACAAACGAACATTAAATAATCGCAATTCCGGCTTCGCAGCCAGAACCCAGCTCAAGAAAAGACGCGGGAAAGGGTGAGCCTCTTCCAAAGGACGCACCACCTATTGCGCCTCTTCTGGGTTGTGTTCTGTCTCTGAACTTCCTAGTTCGCTTCGACGTAGTCTAATTCGTTAAATAAATTGGCTATTAATCGTTTTATTGCTGTTAATCTGATTCGTTAAGTTCTCTTATTTACTTTCTTTCTTTCAAAATTCGTCTTTCAAACATATTTCCGACATAGATCCCTCGAATCCGTTGTAATCTTTATTCTTTTGTAATTTATTCTCTTGTAATCATTGTATGATTCTCGTCTTTTTCACATGCAATTGAATCTAAATACTACTTCGACCTAATTGATTGCTAAATTACATATCAACCGACTAGTCTTAACTCACATGCTAGGATCAAAACTTGGATGCTGCATAACATGCATATAACTGACAACATATCGATAACAGAAGAGTTTCTTTAACCATTAGTAGAGGCCGCTATTGAGGCGGGCGATATTAGGTGTTTGATCAAAGAGCTTTCTAATACGTACCCTCACCCCTTACTCCAGATCTCTGTGAGCACCCGTGTTCATTGGCATCCACGAGAGTCATTCTAGACATAGAATAATAAGGGTAACGAGTTCTTAGTGTTCATGTCATTACTTTTTGTCTTGACATGGTATGAAGTATTCAAACGGTTCCAACTCCCCACAAAAGTTGGTGGCGACTCCACAAATACGTATTCAGTACGACGCCACATCGCGCCACCTCCTCGCCGAGGCATGTGATCGCGGCTCCTATGTATCACAATTTGGCGACTCTGCTGGGGAATAATACACTCACGTGTTACCAAGGGTGGAACTTGAACATGGTTAAGAAATAACATGTGTGAGACAGTCGTCGGTTTTCATTACTCGACCCTCCTGGGTCGTTTTATTCAGCCTTCATAGGCCTTACCCAACCCTTTCGACTAATCGTCCTGTCCAGACGACCCAAGTTCTATCGCGGTGCGTACTCATGTTAGCATTTAGGGCTTTCACTACTCCAAGAAATGGACTGGGAACCGACCTTACTCATGTTTGGCACGGGCCCACCACCGACCTTGGGTTTGATTACTTTGTATGGCAACCCACCCTATTAAGCCAAAACCATTTTAAATGCACTCAGCATGCCGTTATTCTGTCTGTTTAAATATGTATAACCATATGTGATCACCCTTTTTTAAATCATGACAAATTCTTTCAAAACAAAATCCTTTTAAAATGTGAAGCATTTTCAAAGGTGGCTTAAAGTAGTGCAAAGTCAGTCAAAATTCTGTCCGAATGTCGATTCAAAAGTCAAAATCTTTTCCCCACTTCGAGTCAATACTCCTACAACCACACTACGATTGACTGAAATATACATTTCAAATCTAGTCATTTCAATACTCACTTGACACAGTGGCACACTCCCACTTCACAAGTCAAGCCGTTCTCCACTTCGATTCGTCACTCATTTTCAAACTAGTCATTTTCAAAACTCACTTAAACACAGTGGCACACTCCCACTTCACAAGTCGAGTCTCTTCGAGTAAGTGTGCTAGAATGGTCGACCGTGCTCTGATTCATCGTCGGTCTCTTGCAACAACTTCCAAGATGTCAAAAGCTAGTCAAGCAAATATTCGTGCACCAAACCAGAATGGTAATGACCAAATCCTAGCTGCGCTCCTCCATATCCAGGCAAGTCAAGACCAAAGTTACGCTCGCCTCAATGCCATGGAGAACCGAATCGTCGTTGTGGAAACTAGGATTCCTCCTCCCGACATGCATGATACTAGTGTGCATGACAACATTCCACCACCATCCATGGGACAACCTAAAGCCAATCCCAAGCCGGTTCCTAGCGAAGCTGAAAAGCGACTCCAATACTTGGAGGAGCAACTAATGTATCTGAAAGGAGATTACATTTATAGGGAGAATAATCGCGAGTATGAAGCTGTGAACCCACAATTGCCAACCCACTTCAACATGACTGACATCCCAAAGTTCAAGGGGCATGAGAACCCTTTATATCACATTCAAGTCAATAAGCGCACGCTAGAGCGAGGTTCTTACCCAAAATGAGAAAGAAGGATTCACCGACTTCCTAAACAAGCGAAGGAAAATTAAGACAGAACTTGTTGAACGTCCAGATGAAGCTACTCTTGTAGAGAAATTCGTGGACATCCTGAGACCCATTTATGCAAACCATCTGAGATACCAAAATATAAGGTCTTACAAAGACTTGATTGTGCTGGGAACAAGAAGTGAAGATGATATCCGAAAAGGACTCTTGTCCAAAATGTTAGGTCGTGGGTATCGAGGCTCAACGAGTCGTTCTTATGGCTCCACCAACAAACCCGATGAGGTCAAATCTGTTGAATTATTCAAGAAGAGCAACCCTGAAAGGAAATTCACCAACCTTGGCGACACATACTCCAATGCCTTGGAAAGATTGATACAACAAGGCAAATTCAACCTATAAGACCTACACCTGACCCGGAAAATAAAGGTAGGTTCTGGAATGGAGACGCTTACTGCGAATATCATAGAGGTAAAGGACACGATACAGAGCAATGCTACAAGTTGAAACATGTCATTCAAGATATGATTGAGGATGGTCGTCTACCCATCCCTCATGGGAGCAAGCCTAACTATCCTCTTGAAGTTCTAACAATTACAGGTGAAGAATCCACCTTGGATTGTTCACACCTCATCTCCCCAGTCGAAGAAGAAATCCATATGTTGGAAAGTGAAAAAGAGATGTTCAAGAAAGAATCAGAAGACAACAAATTCATATCGGAATCGGAGTCGAAGTCTGAGTCTGAGTTTGAAGTCTCTAGAGGGTCATCTTCTGTTGTCACCTCATCCCTCTATTTCTCCTAGCTCAGTGACAAATAGTAACAGTAGCTTGAGATATGTCCCAATAGCCGTTTGTAGTCGTTATGTTAGCATTTATTAATAAACAGGACCATCCTAGTTCTCTTTAAGTTACAAATGAGCACATGAACTTTTTGTTAGTCACTTGTTCCACTTTTTACCCTTAACTAGTGGAATAGACTTGAAATACTTTAGGTTGTATCTCTTTAGTGTAGTTCACTTGACCTCTTAGAATAAGCCTGAACGAGGGCGTGCATTTACCACCTTGTCCATATCTTGTGGTGTGAAAATTCCTTGATCGTCGTGTCTCTAGGTGACCTTTAGGTTTGGAGACCCCATCTTTCTACCTGATTCGTCAAATCCTGTGTGACTACCAGAAACTGCTACCTATGCCAAACAATTTGATACTCCCACCAGAGGATCGAAACAATTTTAGTGCAATCGTGCCAAAACACTCACAAAAAAAAACTCCCAACAACCCCAAATCAAAATTCTCAAAAATTCACGAGACAAAGACAAACAAAAGTCAAAAAAATCCAAACACACAAAGAAACGGTCCAACAACAACTTCCATACAAAAAACAGTCCAACAACGACTTCAAGCCAAAAACGGTCCAACGACGACTTTAAACCCCAAAAAAACTCACTAACAAAATAAAATCTCTCAAATAGGCATCTTTTCAAAAATTTCAGACGAATCGACTCACAGTTACTTTGTCTCCATGCCACTTGGGACAATCCTTTCATTCATTTAGGTGAGTGAGAGAGATACACAGATCTCCAGTGTCTTCTAACACCATAGAACCTTCCACTCAATTCCATTTCTATCACCCTTGTTTAGCATCTAAGAATTCGAGCGATCTACACTAAGCTTATATGGTCCTAAAAGTTTTTTGTTTCTATAGTATTAGTTTCGCGTAATTTGCCGAACTTGTAACTGCAAAAAGGGCATAACTAATCCAAATTCTCAAGAACAAACAAAGTAACGCGCCTCGCGTAGCTTACGTGCCGCTCATGCGACACGAAATAAAACCGGCCTCTGGCCAATTAAGATTGAACGTCACTATGCTCTTGCATTTTGACATTTAGATATCCCTATGTCGTCGAAATAAACGAAATCCTCAGCTTCTCACCATGGCAAGCATGAGAACATGCCAAGACAGCCTAGAGAATGATATCAACCTTGGATTTCCTAATCCTCATCGAGTTCGAGAAACAAGTCGACATTGCCGCCAAATGAGCACACTTATTCAAGGGACTCATTTCACTCCTCTTTCTCTTATACATTTTCAACAAATATACATTTCTTCTTTTACAAAACCACGTTTTTCAATCCAATTTTTTGTTTTGCGTCAGTTTAGGCCACTAGCATGCAAACATGTAACTTGTGTGATTTCTATGTGATGTGATTTTCGGCAGCATGACGGCAAAACCGTCGTCTACCAAACCTATTTTGTTTTCAGACTAACCTGCATGGACAGAAAACATTCAGCAGCATAAACTCTCAGGCCATCAAATACAACCAAAAGAGGCATGTACATCAAGCTGGGGGATCTCGCCCAAGACAGAGTCAAAATCCAAATATGGGGGCTTTCGCCCAAAACAAAAACTCGAAAACACGAGCTCTCGCCCAAAGCAAAGCCAAAGCCAAAGCCAAAACCCAAGCCAAAGCCAAAGCTAAAGCCAAAGCCAAAGCCAAAGCCCAAGTCAAAGCCAAAAGCAAATCCAAAATCCAGAATCCCAAATTCACAATCCATAACAAAATCCAAAATTCAAAACTGGGGGCTTTCGCCCAAGACAAAATCCAAAATATACAAAAACGAGCCAAAATGTACAAACCAACAACAAAACATCAAAAGATAACTAATCCTTATAACCAAGCCCAGATAGAATCTCGAGAGCAACAATCTCAGTGTCTCTGTCCTTTAGCTCTCTCAACAAACATGCTATCTCCTCCCTGGACTATGTCAGCCCGCGCTCCAGGCTCTCCGCAAATAAATGCCTCATTTCATTTATCTCATCTCAAAATACAACAAAATGAACAACGAACGAGAGGTTCATATCTATCGATCATGACCACCTACGAGTGCCTCAAGGGCCATAACCTGCAGCCGATTTTCCACCCTCGATAACGCTACATGCCGAGACGGTGCCACTTGTATTCAAATCAAGCGCATTCCTATGCAATAGCCAAAATTGGAAAATTGTACTCCAGCACCTCGAGGTAAGCTCGGGGCTTGATGCCTGCCACCTCGATCTCCTACAGACATTGTAAGAAGAACGCTTGCTCTTTTGTCCCTCACCGCTGGTCATTTCAAGCAATCCTCAGTGATTTCAGCAACATCAAGCAATCCTCAGCAATTTCAGCAACGTCAAGCAACCCTCAGCGATTTCAGCAACGTCAAGCAATCCTCAGCAATTTCAGCAACGTCAAGCAATCCCCAGCGATTTCGAGCAACGTCAAGCAACTTTTCAAGCGTTTTCAAGCAACCCCCAACGGAGTTACAGCTCTTGCTGCACCCTTTCCCCAGCAGAGCTCCACTTAGGAATCTGGCTATTACAAGTTTGTTGCTTGTGAGCCCAAATCCTTCTCAACATACCTTCCCCAATGAGAGTCCACCTGAAGACAGACACAGACGGCTGGCGAGCTTCATTACGCATCCTATCCCTAGCGGCTGGCGAGCCTCATTACGTATGCCTTTTGGACGGCTGGCGAGCCTCACATCGCACCTTAGTTCAAATAAGAAGATGCTCAGGTATGACTCATTCTTATGACTAGCGAGCTTTTATACGTAGTCTAACGGACTTTAAACGACCCTCAACGACAGTCGATAGAATTTAAAATGTTCTCGACGACAAGTCCTTGGTTCAGACCCCTTGAACCGCCTCGCGTCACCATAGTCGTCAGGTTGTAATCTTCGATTGACCTGATGGCTATACTTTGACTTTTGCCTTGTCCAAGTCTTAGTCAAAGTGGGGGCTCTGTAGACATCTCGAATCTGCACCTTCCGCCAACCACCCATTGATGATTGGGCCGCATGTTTGTTACAGCGAAACGTTGTATGACAGTTCATAAGTTCGTCGTCAAGTGATTGCTCAAACAGTTGTGTTTATCCCTTGGTTGTCATCTAACAGTCATTTTGGAGTTCGTGTCAAAAACCGCTTTATTTTCTATAAATCGTCTTTTAAAACCGTGCTTTAACACTCGTGCCACCCTCTTGAACTATGTAGAGGTCAAATTGCTTCTCCATTTCTCAGAACCACTCTGAAAGCTCGGTAAGGTCTGGTTCACCTCTGTAGGCTTAGGTCTTTCTTCTTGCGATTTGGCTCCCAACCCATGCATAACTCCCTTCGTGGTCTTCACGGGGTGGCGGAGCATGAACTTGCTCTTGTTGATTGCGAAGAACTTGCGTGAGAGCTTCTAAGATAACAATATCGACAAGATGCGGTCGTACCATCTTAACAAGGCACAAAAGCAAACAATGTTACTACTCAACACTTAGCACAAACAAAGAGTCTACAACTTAAGTCCTTAGTTTCTACCTATCTCTCATTCATTATTTTAAGGTCAAGTTATATTTAAGGTTACGGTTCACGTGTGTGCGTCGGGAGCGTCAAGGGCTCTGATACCAACTGTGACAACCCTTACGAAAGCATAAAAGTAAACAAGTAATATGCATAGCAATTTAGATAATTTTGAAAAACTTTTTAAAAACATGTTTCGCAATGATTGTCATTAAATAAAGTCCAAGGTAACAAACAAAGTAGTTGGGCCGAATAAAGTCGACAATCAACTACAAGGGGGGATGACAATCCCAAAAATATACAATAATCCCAAAATGTAAGAGTTTAAACGGCTAAAGGTAAATCATTGTGGAACGACGCTCGCTAGCTCACACTAGTCTCACCCCATGTAGCACCGACCTGTACATGTTCATTCATTAAACATGAATGTCACAGTCAGTGGGGAGTAACTCGGGGTTCTCGCAGCCATATCACATCAAAACGCACATATGCAAGCACAAAATCATATTTATCATGCATACATACAGATCATGCCGGATATAAGAATTGCATTGCATAATAACAATATACAAGTATATGAATCATCAATCATATCATCATCATGAAATAAAGACTCGGGGAAGATTCACTTTGGCAAGCATATGGATTACTAAGGGCTTGCATCTCACCATTAGCGACCATATGTTTGAGAAGGTTGAGGACTCAACAAGCAAACCAATCATAGGTATCCAATATTCAAGTATACAATCCAATACACGATCAAACATACTAGCAAACACGCTCTCACGGTAAATGAAACGCACTAGCATCTGCATTATGTAAGACAAGACGACTCCATACCCTAATCCTTCCGGTAAGACTACGATGATAATACGATCCTAGTCTTAATTTGGCAAGACTCTCGGGACAAGACGTGTACCCGATTCGACATGTGGCTAGACGTGCACACATCCAAGATTCAATCGACAGAACGGAAGACAAGTACCCTAAATCTAGCAGTAGGGCCAATGGCAAAGGTGAACAGAGAAACAGTATACCAATCCCGGCAGTATGGTCAACGAGAAAGGTTGACACAATAATGAGTACTCATATCAATGAGACGTCGTGAAAACGGTCAAGCAAGTACGCTACATGCAAATAACACCACCTCGCAAGGATACGACATTATACGACCGGGTCGATCAACGCATTGCGTTTGCCTCCCAACAACGTCGCCATATGCCCTCTAACAACAATAGAATGTATCTCTATCGCTACGAAATAAATTTTAACGAGTTTAAGGGTTTAATCAGGAAATGAGAGCTCAATATCATCCAACAACCAAAACTCGACGGACTACTCAAGATATACATGACTCAAATGAGCTAAATAACCAATACCGTCACTAATCATGTGAGATACAATTTGGTCCTTATATTATTATTCAAGCTTATTTCATAAGATTATAACATAAACTAACCGTAGAAACCGCCTCATGTGAAATCATGTGAAAAAGAGGAGAGGACTATTTACAGAGGGTCCTCAGCCGGTCATGCAACCGGTTGGGCAACCAAGGCATTTTTCAAACTTCAAGAATAATACACATGGACTCCCAGCCGGTCGGCGGACCGGCGGTCGGAGGCCAGCTGGGGGTTCCTTCACCTTGATACAATACAAACCAACTTCAATTTTTCCAGAAACAATACAGGGGCTCCCAGCCGGTCGGCCGACTGGGGGTTTTCCCTTGTCCAATTTTTGTCAAAATCACCATTTTCACTTCATAAGGTTTCCTGTTGGTTGGAGGGCCGGCAGCTAGTGGCCCGGCTGGGACTCCTTTGTCCGAAAGTCACCAAAACACCACTTTAAGTTAAATTAATTCACACTTATTTGCATTTACCAACATAATCCATCACCAAACATCATTTAAGGCAACATGTGAGTAATAAACCATTCCATACAACATTAAAACATCCCGAGACTATCATTTTATATATTAAATACAAGTTTAAACAATGATAAAAGGGCTTTATCATCAATGCTACTAATTTACACAAGTTTAAGCATATGAGATGAACTCCAACAAGTAAATGAGTTATAGTCACAGTTTAATACTTGCAAAACATACAGAAATCATCTTTCACCCAAAAACTACTCTAAACACATAAAAGCACATAAGATGTGACATCGAGTAACCCATCTATGTTACCTTGCTTCTTCAATCTTCAAGCTCTTCTTCTATGAGAAAATAGTCCTTGTCCAGGTCTTGAAGGTCTCAGAAAACCCGACCTTGAGATAAACTCAAGCCTCGAGAAAAAAGATGGAAATTCGAAGTTCTACAAGTATGAGCCTTTCTTACCTTAAAAGAAAATGAAGGAGAAAAGGGGAAGAATAAAGCAAGAATCAATGAAAAAGAGCAAGAGATGAAGGAGTTATTTTGGTTTTGAGTTGTGAGAGGTTTATGAGTGAAAATGGAGTTTTAGGGTTTTTGTGAGGAAGATGAAGTGGTGTGCTGAAAAAAAAAAATGAATGGAGAAAAGAGTTTGATAGCTTATTTTTTATGGTTAAAGGACAATAAAAGGCTCAACCTTCACCTGGGACCTTTACTTATTTAAATTTCCGAGTAGAACCCGAATATGGGCTCGAAAAGGACGGACTAGACACAGATTTAACCCAACAATTAAAATTATAATCTAAGACTAAAATTAAGATCCTAGCTAATAATAACAAAATATTATTTAATTCTAATTAGTAAAATCGCGGGTGTTACAGTGCCCGCCCCTAGTATGGATGTTCATCGGTACATGATTAGGTAGGTCTAGACGAAACTTTGTGCACCAAGATCATAGAAAAATAAAAGATTGGACTATGGATTGATCCAGATTTATATTGGTTAGATTGGTCAGGTCTGAACCAAAAATAATGTATCTATTAAACTGATCCATATGGACCAAATAACAACTGCTTAGTACTTTACAATTTCAACAAGTGATTTGATTTCTATGATATAGGGTTTATATTGATAAGTGAAGCAGAATATGTCTGAATAATATTTAGGGCTAATTAACAAGAATAATCCAAATCTTGGACGATCTTCTCATATTAATTCAAACTATATTTTAATTTAGAATAATCTCAACTGTGAAATCTTCTTCTCCAAATAGACAACAGTAGATTTTAACTTGTTAATTTTTTTTAAGGAAAGTTGGTATATTGCCAACTAATCAGTTTACTCTTCTTAAAATGATCGCCCCCTTATATTCGGTTCTGCAATGTTTAATACAATTGAGGTTTTTATAATGGCCTAAAAGTGTGTTTAGAAGAAGATTTGGTAGTTGATATTTTTCTAAGTTAATATGTAGTATGGATTAATATGGGAAGGCCGCCAATAATTTTGATTATTGTTGTCAATTTTTCCTAATATTTAACAAAATAATATTATTAGATTACGAGAAATATTTGTTAACATGTAGGATTTTTCACTATGCCTAAATCAAACAAAATACTCAACAAATATTTGAACACCCCGGATTCATAGTAAAGGCACCAAGGCGACCTGGGCAGGTCGGCGGGGGAAATAACATAATTATGAATATTTAGAGTTTAACAATAAAAAAGGTTAAAGGTTGTAGAAACACTAAACCAACTCGGATCGTTATTTAAATCCAAAGCAATAAAGTCAACTACATTATTAAAAAAATCGTAAATTGTCCTACCCCCTTAGGGACCAGTCGTACTCGATAGGGAAGGATTTTTAAAAGTGTTCCTACAGTTTAAATACCCATCTAAAAAGATTAGCCTTCGTTCTTCTCTCTCGATTTTGGTTTGTCCTTTATCCAAATATGTTTAGGTGCCCATAAATCCCCTTTTTACTCTCAAAAACGACGTAAAAGCACCTCAAATGGGTTGTTTTCCTACATAGTCAATAAAATAGCACAAAGTAGCAAAAAATAAGGAATCGACGCTAAAACCGCTTCAAAGAGCGTAAAAGGAAGGGGAAATAGGGTCGCAGAGGGGCATAGAATGACGTAGAATATCATCACATCGAATCAACCAAAACCAAACCCTTACTCCTCCCAAGTAAGAAGACAAGCTAGACTAAAGCCCTTATTCTAAACTACCTAAACAACATATTCGATACAAGACATTTAACGGGTCTTGCTCTCCCCCTTCAACTCATAAGGTAGAGTATTTCTTGTTATGGCAAGTAGGATATTGCCAAAATCGCAATGGAATCCTATCCTATCAATAAAGCACGTAAAAGTCAAGTAAGAAATGCATCTACAATAAGAAATGCAACCTTCCTCGGGATCATCTAAAACAAGTTCATCTAAATGTGTATATTCCGGTGTAGGCAATGATTCCGTAAAATACTAAGCCTAAGATTGAATAAGTGAATCACCTCAGAATGGTGTAGGACTAGTGTGGTTTGTTCAACCCAGTAAGATGATTCGTCGAGGGTGATAAAATGGAAGGTAAAAATAAAACCCCCAAGGCGTTATTAGACATTGTAGGTCAGTGTGTTCCGTCTCTCACCTACACCTAGGTGAGAGGAAGGGTCTTCCCTCCAACAAAAGTTAATATAAAAGGCATGAAAGTAGCTTGTCTCATCGAAAACGGGCACTATCCGTCACAAACTAAAAACTGATAGTGTCCCTGTCAAAATATGCAAGTAGGGAGGAAGTGGGGGAGGTTTGTTTGGTGATATAAGTAATAGTGATACTTGATATTATATAATTTTTTTTCATTTTTTTCCACCGATTTGACAATAAAATAACATAAGTTGGTGTCAATATATATTTATTTAATTCTTAAGAAGGAAAATGGCTAGATAAATAAAGTAATTCATTTTTTCTTTCGCTAATCAACTTACAAAATCGGTCCAATTATTTAAAGTGCACTTCATGGTAATTTATTAATTAGTACCTCTATTTAACAAAAATTGGATATTGCAGTTATCATTCTAACTCGAGTGAATTTGTTTATTCAGTAATGGAGGAAAACTCACCACGGTCTCATCGGTAAATAATAGGCTCAAATTAAAATTTCCAATATGATATGTGGAGTATATAATTCCTCAAATGTTGGGAAGAGAAAGGTTATAATAAGTTCTACATTGTAGAACCGCATATTATATTTTGTACATTATACCTACAAAGCCGACATTGTGAGACTAACACCTAGGTAGTACAGACACTTCTCTTAACCATTCGTCCCGTGTCCGACACCGACATCATTTATTTAGGCACAGGTCCAACGCGTGTCCATGGTATTTGGACATAATTTGGGATGATTGATGTTCTTTAGCTGTCGAAAGAGATTGATTAGAAGATGAGTTTAATTTGAGTGAAAAATGAAAATGAGTTATAGTCAAGGTCAAGTATTACTTCCACTTATTTAAATTTAATATCAATTACTTTTAGAAAAATAAATTCGAACGTTTATAACTATAAAATATATAATTTATTAGATTTAAATAACGTGTCTCGTGTCCCAAATTTTACGGGAAGCCGTATTACGTGTCTGTGTCGTGTCCGTGTCCGTTCTCTGTTACATTTCTCACAAACTGCGTTTTGGAAATGTTGGTGCTACCTAGATTAACACCCATGTTCTCGTAACTTAAAAAAAAATTAGACTACTCCGTATTAGTTATTAAAAAAATCGATGACGTATACAGATTGAAGAAATTCAATACTAAGCCGTGCAATGCACGGATATAAAAACTAGTTCTACAAATAATTAGCATATCCTTGTCCGTATTGTTTACGGTTAAGAAGCTATCTAAACTACCATATACCAAACAATTCCAACCAAATCAGCTAACTTACATACTTAATAATTGTGAAAAGCACTTTTCTCCATAAAGCTGCCGTTTTAAGTTATATCTTGATTAATTGTCAATTACCTTTATAATTCTCAATCATCGTATATTTGCCTGATTAAGCAAGAATACCATGCATATACTTATAGGTGACAATAGGGTTGGTAAGATTAGATTTGGTTAAAAGGTCATATTTGAGGTCTCATCTTGACATGCTACTATCACCCTCTTGAGCCTCTAGGTAGAGTTGGTTCGTTTGAGGTTATTATTTAACTTAATCATTTTTTGTGCGTGGTTGAATCGGGGATCGATTAGTTACGTTATTAAACTACTTAATCATTTTATTACTTATATAGTTATATACGGACGTACGGTAACAATTATGAATTTAAGTTATTATTCGTATTCTGTATTAAATTAGTCTATTAGGTCGGTGTCGATATCGTTATTAATCTAAATCTTAATCACATTATTAGTTGGAAGGAGTTACTTGCGACCGTCAAATTTTGTTTCCCACAGAAGAAATCAACTTAACAGTATCGATGAAAGCATTTTTAAAATAATGTTTAAAAAATAAATATTTGTCGTTTTGGGTTGGGTTTAAAACTATTTATCAAAATGGTGTCCACGTAGGCTCGGATTTCGCGAACCAAAAACACGGAGGAAACACGCCATTGGCAATGGCGTGTTTCTAGTGAGTAGGAAAATGAAAACTTACAAAAATTGACTAAAAGTAAACACGCCATTCCCAATGGCGTGTCTATAAACAGTACAATTTTTTTTTTTTAAAAAAAAAAAAAAAAAAAAAAATTAAAGACACGCCATTGGGAATGGCGTGTTTGTTCCGTATTTCAGGTTTTGAAAACCCGAGCCTACGTGAACACCATTTTGATAAATAGTTTTAAACCCGACCCAAAACAAAAAATACTTATTTTTTCAGCATTATTTTAAAAATGAACTCCAGTATCAATACTTAATCAAGTTAATTTTCTAACAGCATAAAGACGGGCTGGATTACAATGGAAGGACAAGTGAGAAACCAAGTAGGATAGACGACAGCTGAAGCAATAGTTGAGATAATAAAGGAAGTAGTATGAAGTAAAGGTGGAGAACAAAAGTTGACGAAAGCATATGATTAGGCTTATGTTAGGCAATCTTAGAAAAATAGTAGCCACAAATTGAGCCTGTTTGGTAGGCTCGAAACATATGGTCTCACTGAGAAAATGGGTGAGCTCAGATATTTGATGTCATTTTATATTATTAGCACTGGTTTAACAATCAACTTGACGAGTTTTACCGCTTTCTCTATATTTGTTAACCTTTATATTTACCAAAATGTATATTGGTCATCAAATTATCTAATTAAAACATGTTAAATACAATTCACGAGTAGGTGTTTTTTGGTTGTGGAGAATGTAAAGATACCAAAATTGCAAGTCAAAAGATCTAACTAATTACTGTATCTAAAGTTGTACTTTAAACTTGCTAGTTATGTGATTTTTATTTTAGTATTGCTCGTTGACAATTTGACTTCAATAGAGTTAGGTTGAGTGATCAAAAGTTTCGATCTATTTTAGGTGTGATGCTATCGGGATTATTTTTTGTACGGTCTCGACCGTCTCGTAATGTGAACTTACTTGACTAACAAAGGTTGAGACGAGTTAGGTTTAACTTGGAGGTGATCATATGCATGTTTGGGTCAAATGTGGGCCGAGCTAGCATGATTATTTTGGGGCACGGATATGTGGGTTAGCGTATCTGGGCGGGTATGAACGCGGCTTAACTAATCTTATAGGAGTGAACTTTGGGGGGAGGGGGGGAATGGGTATTAATTACACTCAACATATAGAACCTGAATTAATCTGGACTTAATTTAACTTATAAAGATTAAATTGAATTTAAAGAAAGTGACTTTAATGGAAAAAGTATAGGGCCTTAGGCAAACAAAATTGGTGTCAAGTGAAGTATGTAAATTTTGGGTCAAAATTTGATATGGGATCAAAATTACTTGGTCGAATCGCTTGTACTCAATCATTTTCCATTTCACAATCCATATTAAATACTTTTTTTTTTTTTTATATTATTCAACCAATAGAAATTGTACACCTAAAAGGTCACCAAAGTGATCGATTTTGTTCAACAATGATCACAAATTGACCTTTTAATACAGAATGTCACAAATTAATCATCAAAGTTCACCAATTATGCTTACTTAATTACGTCATTAGCATGATCAAGTAAGGTCATAAGATCAGATGAATGGTATACATACAAGTGATACTCCACTTGCACTTAACCTTCTTTTAAGGCTTAATCACCCATTAAGTAGACTTGTAGGCTACAAATGAAAACAATAGATGAGTGTAGTAATGACTAATGAGAGCACCCTAAACCTGGGAAGTGTATCTCACTACTTTTCCACAACCTTTCTTTCTTTCCTTCCTTCCTTCCTTCCTAGATATTGCATTCCTCATTTACCCCCATTAATTAATACTACTTCCTAATTAATACTCCGTATTACAATCCACAAAGTCAAGCACTATTCACTACCAAAGTCCGTCAACCATGTTCATGGACACCTTAACCACGGCCTTCTCAGACGACCACAGCAGCACCATCTCAACCGCCACAACAACCACCACCACACCAGACTCCTCCGCACTTTGCCGTCTCTCCGAAAACCTCGCCACCCTCTTCAACACAACTCTCGACTCCTCCTACTCCGACGCCTCCGTCACATGCTCTCGTTCAAACCGCACACTTCCTCTCCACCGCTGTATCCTCGCAGCTCGCTCTCCTTTCTTTAAATCCCTCTTCGCTTCCAAAAACAAAGACCACGACACTGCTAAGCCGACTAATAAGTCTAAGACTAAATTTGTTAAGTTTGATCTTAAGGAGCTTAGTAAAGAGTATGACGTTGGTTTTGATTCCGTTGTTTCGGTTTTAGCTTATTTGTATTCTGGACAAGTTATGCCTTTGCCTAAAGGACTTTGTGTTTGTGTTGATGATTCTTGTTCTCATCTCGCTTGTCGTCCTGCTCTTGAATTTCTTGTTCAGCTTCTTTATTTGTCTCATACCTTTCAGATTGCCGAACTCGTTGCTCTTTATCAGGTTTCCTTATTACTCCCTCCGTCTCGTTCATTTGTTTTTCATTTTCATTTTACACTATTACGAGAAATTAAGGAAAAGTAGTGAAATACCGACTTTTGAGTTAAGTTAGAGGCTAGGGATAATATTGGATGTTCCTACTTTTTTATTACTAAATTTAGAAAGGGGACGATAATATTAGGACTGCTATTTTTCTTTTGATTTTTTTAGACAAGTTTACTTGCTAAATTATTTTGATCAATTGATTTCCTGTTGCTTTGTGGAATGTGTTTGAATTGGGCACAAAAACCAATGAGAGGATTTAGGACTATTTCGTTGATTCTTGTACATAGATGACAATTGCAACTAATGCAAATGGATGATCAAATAACTCATGAAAAACATTCCCAAATTAGAATGGTAAACAAATGAATAAAAACCCACAAAAATGGAATAGATGAACAAATGAAATTTATTGACATGTTTGTTGTACTATTTTTGATCAATTGATTTGGTTACTAAATGAGCTCAAGTTTAAAACTGGAGTTTCCTTTAAAGGAAATGAAGTTAAGAGATGTGAACTTTGTCTGAATATGTCAACTGTGAAAAGGGATCGGATTTAGCACCTCCCTACTTAGTGGTGGTAAAAGAAATTGGATGCGAGGTTATACGAACAAGTACTCGAAATTCAGTATGATTTTTGATATTCAAGTAGTACTGATATTGGATACTTTATAAGCGGTTTAAGGCAGATCGAGCATGAAAGTAGGTTACTGCTTCATTCTTCTGAAACAAAAGTTGGGGAAAATAGATTATAATGCCTCTGTTTTTTTCCTGCCTTTTTATTTTTTTGAAGTGGTGTATTATCAGTTAAATTTATTCAGTGCCTTGGTCATCCTGCTTTCCCCGTCTAATATACTTTCACCGCGTCCCTATTGATTAAGGAAAAAATTCTAGCTGAGTTTGAGAAGACAGGATATAGTTTTACCTTGAAAATGCAAGTATTGGTATCCTACTGCCCATTTTACATGAAGCTTAGTATGTTTGTTAGAAGTTAGAACGCTATATCGTACTAATAGCGAATTGACCTGTGGCGTGGCTTAGTTATACTTGCTTGTAGTTATCTTAGAAGGCTTTCTGATGCTTATAGATATCATGGCATTAATCATTGATGATGAGGTTATGAATACTTTTCACCAATTCGGCTGTTCTTAAAACACTAGACTATTATTTGGCCATTACAATACTAGAATACTAGTTCCCAAACACCTGAGCTAGAGTTTTACCGTTCATTTTGCCTTTAATTTCACACGTCGATAGTTTAGGCTACCCTTAAGACAGTTTTCTGACATTTGTATATGTTTGCAGAGGCAATTATTGGAGATTCTTGACAAGGTTGCATTAGATGATCTCTTGGTAGTGTTATCTGTTGCTGATATTTGTGGAAATGCATGTGAAAAATTGCTTGGAAGGTGTATTAGCATAACTGTGAGGCCAGAAATTGATGTTACTACACTTGAGAAAGTCTTGCCACAGCATATTGTGAGACAAATAATTGATGCCCGCAAGGAACTTGGTTTGATCGGGCCCGATTATGTGGAGGGCCCCAATAAGCATGTGAAGAGAATACACAGAGCTCTCGAATCAGATGATGTTGAATTAGTGAGGATGTTATTAAATGAGGGTCATACTACTCTAGATGACGCGTTGGCTCTTCACTTTGCTGTGGCACATTGTGATACCAAAACCATCACAGAGCTTCTTGAAATTGGCCTTGCCGATGTTAATCTTAGAAATCAAAGAGGGTACACTGTACTGCATATTGCAGCAATGAGGAAAGACCCTAAGATAATTGTGTCTCTATTAACCAAGGGAGCTCATCCTACGGAGCTCACATTCGATGGTCGAAAAGCACTACAGATAGCCAAGAGAATGACAAAAATTGCAGATTTCTTTAAAACTATAGAAGAAGGCAAAGATTCACCGAAGGATCAGATGTGCATTGAGATTTTGGAACAAGCTGAAAGAAGAGACCCCCTGCTAGGGGAAGGCTCTCTTTTTCTCGCTGAGGCCGGAGATGATTTACGAATGAAGCTATTATATCTTGAAAATAGAGGTTAGTTACGTTTGAAACCAATTCATCTTGCATATTGTTGGTAATGTCTTAGCTGACAAAAAACCTTACTCGGAGGCCGTAAGTATGCAATTTTTTTATATTATTATGTCCTTTCTTTTACCCCGTTATATCTAGCCTTTATTTCATTGCGAGTATGACCTCTTTATAATCAGAAAGTGGTAGTATTGGTTGTATATAAATCATTACACCATTTGTAGAGCAGAGGAACTAACAGCACCGGTATTCATCCGGTTGGGTGAATCGGATCCACATATGCATATTTGGCAGCCTTCTGATAGCGTCTGAGTCCCGGTGCTGTTAGTTCTCGCTACTCGTTGAATGTTCCATATTAGTAAGAAACTAAGCATTACTTTTTGAGTGTATTTGTTAGCATCTTTGCCCTTCTCATAGGTGAGTGTGACAGATCTAAGGGCGTAGCAAACCTGTCATAAATGTGAGACTCTATGCTCTGCTGTTTATCAACCTAATTTCATAAACCTTTTTGCCATTTATATCCAGTTTCAGATATTTTGTTGACCTAATTTTAGGTGGTGTTTTATAAATGGTTCAATTTTTACACTTTTCCTAACTAACATTACACAAAAGCTCACGTGTAAAAAGGTCCCAGATTAACTAAAACGAAAAAAGACAACAAAAGAGATAGATGTGGTGCCTCAGTGTTGAGGCTTTCACATGTGTTTGGGCAGATTGCTGTGTTGGAAAATTCACATGGAAACTATTGAGCTATAAGGTTGCCAAACTCTTTAACATTAATAGCTCGGACTCGGGTACGACGTACGGATACGGGTACGAATCCTTGTGTCCGACACTTGAAGTCACAAATTTAAGGATACGAGGACACGATTAACTAACGGATACGACAACTTTTGGACACCGTCAATGTACTTGGTTTTCATATTTAGACTCGGGTATGACATACAGACACGGGTACACCGGGGGAAAGTGCCGTGTCCGAGCATCATGGATTATTAGTACCGTTTTTTATTGGGGGGAAATAGCGAAAAGAAGGGTTAATCTTCAAAAGACTTCAAAGGATCTAATAAATTTGTGAAGGGGGTTGTTGAACTACTGATCGATCTCATTTCCTGTCACTTATTCACCCTCCTACTTTATATATCATTGATGCTTCATATTCGTTTAAGCTATTGCTAGCATTGTAGCACATTTAATTCTTGATTTATCTGGCAGTTGCCCTTGCGAAATTGCTATTTCCAATGGAAGCAAAAGTTGCAATGGATATTGCTCAAGTGGATGGAACTTCGGAATTTACATTGTCCAAAAACATAGCTGAAGCGCGAAAGAATTCAGTGGATTTGAATGAAGCTCCATTTATATTAAAGGAGGAGCATATGCATAGAATGAAATCCCTTTCTAAAACTGGTAAGCAAGAGTGTTGCCTTTTTTTGTTGTCAATTTTTTCACACTTCTGGTTTATTTGTCGTGTCCTCGCTTGCATTAGTTTGGTAATCGCATGTTTTGTGGACCTATATGTTAAGTAATGTTTCACATAGTCGCTTTTCTTATTGTTATTCTTATCTCCGATTGCGTTTGATTTTGCTATGTAAAGACGAGCATTCACTTCTCTAAATGATTATAATGTAAATATGTGCGTTATCGGAAACTCTTTTTCTTTTTTTCTGTGGTTTAAATCTCTGGCTGTATCTTTTTGTAACCCAACAAATTGGTCACTGAGGTTGGGTTTGGGGAGGGGTCTGTTTAGGGTGAGCTGTTAAAGGTTCATTTTGGATTCAACTCATTTTATTGTCGAATCAATTGTTACGCATCAGGTTTCCGTATTGGGTCATGACTAATGAGTGATCGTGAGTATTTATGATTTTTTGTTATTTTCTAGCTAGTTAAACTCGCATTTTAGTCATTTTACGAGGCATTTCAAGTTGGATTACTTTCGGATTGGTTCAGTTTCAGTTTGGGTCTTGTTGCTATTTTAGAATTGGGTCTATTTTGTCAGGCTTTGTTGTATGCATCACATTATTTACCTCAATTATGTTGACAGTTGAGCTTGGAAAGCGCTACTTTCCCCGGTGTTCTGATGTACTTAATAAGATTATGGACGCGGAAGATTTATCACAACTTGCGGACTTCAGTAATGATACACCAGAGGAACGAATAAGGAAAAAACGTAGATACGATGAACTCCAAGATGCTTTAACAAAGGCATTTACAGAGGATAAAGAAGAGTTCGACCGATCTACATTATCCTCCTCATCGTCATCAACACCCATCGGAAAGGCTCATGGTAGGTTGAATTTCAAAAGGCAACATTAAAAGTGCATCTTGCGACCACTCGCTTGTATAATCTTTCTTTCTCTATCTCTATATATAAATGCCCCTTTTTGTTTCACATCTTCGATCTGTACCATAATTTTTTGACCAATACGCATCCGAATTCAATGCTATAGCCAGTGCCAAGATTTACAGCATTGTGCTGATATGGAAATTGGAAAGCTATTTGGATCCGCTCCGTAGCGCCACTGTTAATATCATCATCTTACTGGAAAATACATTCGTGCTGAAGTTTGTTACTTTTATCTTATGGCAGTAGTAAATGAGTATAACCAAGTAAATCATAGTACTCCATCCATTTCTGTATATTCTTTCCATTATTAAAATTTCAGTTGGTCTTTATTCAGACGAGACAATCCGTCTTATTGCTTCATATGGGTCAAGCTCCCTCACAAAAGAGCAAGTGGGGGAATTATCCATTATCCCCCACTTGCTCTTTGTAAGGGGGTTTGACTCGTCTGAAACAATAAGACGGGATGCCCCGTTTGAAAAATGGGAAGAACATGGTGGCATGGAGGTTAGTAGGTTTTGTTTTTTTGGGTTGACGTGTGATTTGCCGTAGAAAGACGCGCTTTTAAGATTTTGAAAAATGAAAATTTTACGTATTCATTTTACACAAATATATAGCTCACACAGGTGACAGTACCTTTAATTTACGGTTGTAAGTTGTTTCATGAAACCTCAAACTCTGAGCATCGGTCCCAAATCAGACTGGATCGGACCGAATCGGACCGGACAAAAGACCAAAAAAATAAATTTAGTGGACCGAAGACCGGACCTAAAAGTTTCGGTCCTGGACCAGACCAAACCCGAATTTTTTGGTCTGGCCCGGTTTTTGACCGAAATGGACCGAAAGGTACAATTTGTCGGTATTTGGTATTTGATTATTGAATTTTAAATGTATCAAATCATATAAAATAGGTATTTGAACTATTATTTGATTTAAATAGTTGCTATCATTGAATTTATAATGACATTTTAGCGTAAAATATTCGATTCATTTACAAAGTTTAATATATAGACATGAAAGTCCTATGTTTCGGTCCATTTGGTCCGAACCTAAAATAACCTATATATGACGGTCTTACCCATTGTCGATCTTAGGCCTCGTTTGGTTCATACGGGAATAATACTCCGGTGTTAGTTTCCAATTCACATGATTTAATTTCCTCTATTAGAATTCACCTGATTTACATTTTTACGTTTGGTTGTCATGATGAAGTTTCATTTTTCTGGAGTTTCCAATGACCTTGAGGGGGCTAAGTAGTTTAATTTCCTCATTATTCCAACTCTCGTGGAATTTGAAACTCCTCATTTTACAAAAAAATGGGGTAACCAAACAACCTTCAAAAATCACAATTCATAAAATTTTAGAATTCCCATGAATTAGATAGGCAACCAAACGAGCCCTTATTATTGGTAAAATATTATTCGTAAAGCCTACCTACTACTTTCATATTCTATTCATGTTATATTTGTTGTATTGTGCAAATCCAAGGGGCAGTGTGAAGAAACCCAATTGTTCACGTGTGAGTGTAATCCCACATTCACAAAAGATGGGAGAGTTTACCACTTTATAAGGCAATGGGCTACTCCCTCTATTGCCAATTGATTTTAGAGTGGAACTCCTTTGGGTTTATAAAGTGGACTCTCTCTCTCCTCAGTTCGGGTAGGACCCAGGTCCGATTATGAAATTTAACATGGTATCAGAGCCCATGGTAAAAAGACCTGGGCATAAAAGAAAAGAAAAAAAACTGGGCTAAGAAAAAACGCAGCCGTTGAAGAATAACACGGTTTGCTTGAGAGCTGGAAGAGAGGATAGCACACAGGCCCGATTATGAAATTTAACATAATTTCTTCAAAAGTAAGAAGTGGAAGTTTTTTTTTTGGACAACTGAAACATTCTAGGTCTTATACCTAATGCTTCAATGTAACTTTAGCTACATTATGAGCTCTTTTATTCAAAAACGTAGGAATGTTATTAATTGAAAAGCAATGAAAAACAAGTAAAAGTATTTCTTAATATGAAGGTTATACTTTTTTGTTTCTTTTGATGAATGGAGGTTAGGCTAAAGTTTTCTGTTATCTTTTCATTTCGAACTGGAGTCTCCTATTCTTACGTTGTATTTTTTTTAATGGTTTTCGTTGAATAAAATGCATATTCTTTACTCTTACTAGTTTTACACTTTTACTCCCTTATAAAAAAAAATGCACGAGTTACTTTCAAAAATGCAAGCAACCAATCATAATCCTCTGAAATTTTTTTGGGATGTGCTTTTTCACATACTTCTTTTACAAATTTACCCTTGTCATTTTTTCCTTCTCGTTCAATTGATTTTCTTTCATCTCCCTTTCATTTACATCCCTCCAACAACAACATTGTCTGACCCTACTCCGGTCGGCCAGAGCCGACTACTCTTGTCCAGACTCCCCTCTCTCGACCTTCGTTTGGCTCCCCTCTCCCGACCTTCTTTCTTCTCCCCTCTCCCGACCTTCGTTCTCCTCTTGTCTGACCACCACCATCATTATTATCATCATTATTATTATAAAAATACTCAAAGCATTTTGTCCTGTACAATTTACAAGAAATGTCGGAACTTGATGTCAATGGGCAAAGGTCCCTGAAAAATTGAAGGTTAATAAACCCAATTTTTTTTTAAGAAAACAAAATATTAATTAAACCTTAGTAATTTCAAAAACACAAGCTGATGATGGCTAAACAATTGAATCAGTTTACTTATGGGTGAATTATTATCCATTATTGTTCAAAGTTTTAGGGTTAGATTGGATTTTTGTGGAAAGTTTATATGAGTTAGTTTTTGTTTAAGTTAAGAAAAGGGTATGATATGGAAAGTTAATAGAAAAATGTATGTGAAAGAGTAAAGTTCGTATGTGAAAAAGTAACTCCGTTTTATATATATATATATGTATAGATTTGGGATCCCATGAGAACCCATATTATAATGAGAACTGTGAGAACCTATTACAACCCTTAGATCTTAAACAAATGAAGGGTGGAGATTAAACGTATTTTGAGCATGGTCCAACTTGTCTCACCCTCCAATTTCTATCATACTGCGTTTTTTTATTTTTCTCTGCTCTTTCTACTTTTTCTCACCTAATTGATTACATCCCTTCTTCATTCTACTTGATTTCGAGCACCATTACTGCGATTTTAACCAAATTATTCCGTACGTCCGACTTTAATCTTGGGTCCTTCTTTTCATTCTTGCTGATTTGATCTACGATTATCATGATTTCGAGCGGATTATAATTTAGGTAATTCGGTCAATTTCACCAATTTATTTCATACTCGTATTACTTAAATTTTGCGATTTTTTATGATTCAAATTAATTGATTAGTGTTGTATTTTTTTATTTGTTCTTCTTTATCATTGTTTTCGTTGCTTTCAATTGTCGATCGATTCAAGTAACAACGAATTACCGACGATTTTTTCAATTGTTGCTTTCAATTTACTTCTTTATCATTGTTTTCGTTGCTTTCAATTGTCGATCGATTAATTACTTCAATTAATGTAGTTAATTATTGATCTATCAATATAATCTATTCTGTTCCTTGTTGATTCCGATTTATTTATCTAATATCTTAACCCTAATATTTTGTTGCTGATTCTACTCAAGAATTACCGACGATTCGATCAATTTCATTCATTCAGTAACGCACCACATCTTTGTATGTGTTTCTGAATTGTATATAATAAGATTTCTTTTAGAAATTATAAAATTCGGCAGTCCACACTTGTTTTGTTGAGGTCGTTTTGTTTAGTACATTTTAGCTTTGACTCTACAATGAATATAGAAAAACGAGATATGCATAAAACTCATATTTGTAAAGTGAAGTTTTCCGACAAAGTAATGGATATCTTCTATGATTGATTGTGAATATTTTTTCTAGTACTGTATAAGTTTACAAAGGAATTAACGTATTTGGAATGCTCTTAGTTCTTACCAAGTGTTACACATGAAGACTTGGAGAGGCATTTAATGGCTGTCATTATCACATTTCATGTCTTGTTAAAACTCTTGGATAGGCTTCAAGCGAGCTAATATCTGAATTTGATTTGCTCAATTCTAGGTTTCAGTTGCTCATACTTTTGTAATTGCGTATCCTTCTTGTTACAATAGAGACAACGAGATATTGAATTTTGAGAGTCTACTAATGACCTGACGGTGGTATGTCTTCTCGACTTCTATGTAATTGATTTTGTAGTTTGTTCGATAAATGTTGCAATGCGGTGTGTAATTTTGGTAATTGATCGATAGAATTCCATGATATGCTTATAAGTATATAGGAAGTATGTTTCTCAAAATAATGTTTTTTCGTTGTGATTTTCCAAAATCCGAATTGTTTGTGATTTCCCATTCAATTATCGACTAAACATTTCTATTATAGATTAGTAAAAACGAAATGGAATTTGAGTCACTATCAATGTATGTTGACTAAGAAACATATATAGGTTTACTAAATAATTCTTCTCTAGATCAAATCCCTATCGTTTTACACGATCCCCCTCAGTATGGGTTACCCTCCCTTTTTAGGATTTAGCTATATTTATCCCTCGTCCCCCCATAATAAGGTCCTCAATTTGAAGGCAATATTCCCCTAGTTTTAACTCGTCCCAAAAAAAGGGTTCTATCTTCCCCACTAGGGTGTCTTTTGGTCTCACGGCCGTACAAATATTAATAAGGTAAAAGGTGGCGGGTCCTAGCGGTCCCACCCAATCTAACCCTAAACCTTTTCCCGTCCTAAATTTTAGGACACTATTCCCTTAGTTTTAATTCTGCCCCTAAAAAGGGTTCACTCTTCTCCTCTAGGGTGTCTTTTGCTCTTGCTCCCTTTCCCGTCCTAAATTTTATGATACATGTCCCATGTAAATGCATGAAGTAAGGTTCTATGTGTATGAAATAAGGTTCTATGTGCATGAAATAAGGTTTTATGTCCATGAAATAAGTGTTAAATGGGGATGAAATAAGATTATATGTGCATGAAATAAGGTTTTATGTGCATTAAAAAGTTCATCAGTTGCATTAGTTGGTTATATTATGATATATACTAATTATTGTTAGCTAAGGACATTAAGGTTATGTGCATGAAATAAGGTTCTATCTGCATTAAAAAGCTCTTCAGTTGCATCAGTTACGTTGGTTATATTATGATACTAATTATTGTTGGTTAAAGACGTTAATTTCATATGGGCATGAAATAAGATTCTATGTGCATGAAATAAGGTTCTATTTGCATGAAATAAGCTTCTAAGTACATGAAATAAGGGAAATGACTATGGAGATGTATGTGGTACATTGCATAAAGATTAAACAACCCATAATCAAGATATTAGAATAAAGTTTTTTTTTCACAAGGATTATGAAGCTCCTTGCTGTCAAACTCTAATGTACACATATTGTAGTTTTCATCTTTCATTACTTAGCCACTACATTGCTTGGGAATCAAGAAGACTATACATGGATTGTCACCTTGAAGTTGGGACTTGGGAGACTACAATTATTCTCATTCTATAATATGTTTTGATTTATCTCTTTGGAGCAATTGTGTTGTGTATGACTCTCATTTCATTTGTTTGTCCTATTTTAAAGGCTATTAGCTCAATGGTAGAGCAATGTGTACATTTTGCACAGAGGTATGGGTTCGAATCCCATATAGCCTATTAAATAACAAGTATCATGATTGCAACATGTCGAGATGCAAGTGGAACATTGCAGCGAAGATTAAACAGTAGTCCATAATCATACTTGGGCAATGACGAGCAGGCTATAATTAAACCCGCAAGTGCAGCAAGAACGTCAAGCAAGAGCGTCAAGGTGGCAATGTAATAGTTTTGTAGTGATCAGAATTTCAAAGACTAGCTTATGCATAGAAACTATGACCATACATTACGGTCTTTGGTGATCTCAATGTAAAAGGAACATATGTACTTCCTAGCCAATGTGGGAGTTGAACCCACATCTTGTGCATTGCACAATGCTCTTCCATTTGAGCTAATTGGCTTGAAAGTATACGAATTGAATAATAATCGACATACGCCACAACACATTTCTAGCAAAAAACAGGATTCAAACATCAAAATTAAGATAGGTGGATAGGAAGACGCACTCGTGTGAAATGCGACTAGGCTAGCGTATGAAAGCAGAATATCGAATCCTCTATGGCATTTGCACTTATGACCAGACCCCCTATGTTGAAGGCTGCCTGCACTAACCAGAATAACCTGTCAATTTACCGTCTAAAATGTAACGCCAAAAATCAGAATTGATACTCAGAATGATTAAGCAATTACGCCAGAAATCAGACTCTAATAGTCAGTAGTTCCTAACTTTATAAAAGTGCATTACTTATGAAATAGAGCTACTCTTTTATGCGAGTTATGCGGAATCCCATAGGTTAAATACGCCTGCATTATACAAGAAACCAACAAATTCCGAGTTCAGGTAAAAAAAATTTAAGGAGAGTCACAATTATAGATATACGGTCCTTACATGCATAATCAGAGAATTATACACATTAATCCTGAATGCAATTTACGAGTTTGGCCTCCATTTGACTCACGTCCACTTTATCCAGTTGCTCGACGAGGGCTCTGTATACTCATCAGATTAGTTTCAAGGAAACCATTTGACTCACGGTTACATTTATAAGTACTCCCTCTATTCAAATCATTTGTTTACCTTTATTTTAAAAGCAAAGGTAATTAATTATCTAGGACGAAGGCAAATACTCGCTAAAGACAAAATTTACAATTGCATAGTACGACCAATGCTTGACCTGTGGTAAATTATGTTTGCGCTCAATAGAAGACATAATTCCAACCCCTTGTAATTCACCCTTCCTGTCAGAAGCACTGAAGAGGATGAAATTATGGCGGCGTTTAGTAAGCGAAACTCTTAAATGAAAATAATACTTTGCATTGATCATACATAATCGACTTTGCACGACTAAGTTACAGATCACACAGTATTCAAGCCATAAACTACCCAATCTCCCTTGCGGTATTTACAAATAACACATCATACTACCAGACTAAACGATTACTAAACATAATTCATTTTTAAAACTTGAAACAAATAATCAAACCCTAAATTCAACTAATTTAATCGACGAATCAAAAAATAAAAAAGACATAATGACATAAACCATAATTTTACATAAATAAATTATCAATATCAAAATTTTACCTCGTCGAAGCATCAGGATCCATTGATCGTCAGGTAAGGCTGCGTTAATCTCGACGATTGAACATATAAGGTTGAGTTAGTGATGTTGAAGGCTTTGATAGTCGAAGAGAGAGAAAGAAAGATGAGAGATGAAGAAAAATTGGAAAATGAATTAGATATGAGTGTTTGGGGGTGCGTCCAAGGATTTGGAATTTGGTTGAGATAATCTCAGGCTTCCATAATATTATTAGATCTAAGGGATCTCAGTGGTTCTCATGGTTCTCATTATCTTGGTGGTTCTCACCGGATCTCGACCCTATATATATATATATATATATATATATATATATATATATATATATATAGAGAGAGAGAGAGAGAGAGAGAGAGAGATAGGTTCTTATGAGTCCACCATTTTTTGTGAGTCCATGAGTCCTCATCTTAGCCATTGGATGAGGGAGATGGATGGATGAGATTGTAGAGACAAAAACACACTTAACACTAATCAATTACTTATGCACTAATTAATTAACTTTCTCTCTCTAGCCTTTAATTAATCACTTTTGAGCACTTTTAAATTTCTGAGATTTGTGAGTGTAACTTCAGCCCATATTTGTGTAACTTCAAACTAAAATGTGATTTCGACTATATAAATTTGAATTTATGAAACTTCAAGACAAGTTTATGTGATTTTAGACTTTTTATGAGTATAACTTCAGCCATTACGAGTGTCACTTCAACCATTATTTATGTAACTTCAAACTAAAATGTGATTTCGACTAAATAAATTTGAATTTATGAAACTTAAAGACAAGTTTATGTGATTTTAGCCTTTTTATGAGTGTAACTTCAGTCATTACGAGTGTAACTTCAACCATTATTTGTGTAACTTCAAGCTAAAATGTGATTTCGACTAAATAAATTTGAACTTTTGTAACTTTAAGAAAATTTTATGTGATTTTAGCCTTTTCTGATTGTAACTTCAACCATTATTTGTGTTACTTCAAGCTAAAATATGATTTCGACGGTACAAATTTGAATTTTTGTAACTTTAGACAATTTATATGATTTGAACCTTTTTATGAGTGTAACTCCAGCCTTTACAAGTGTAACTTCAAACCGTATTTGTGTAACTTTAATTTTAAGACATATGTATGTAACTTTAAAACATGTTTAGGTAACTTTAGCCATTTGAAAATTTTAATTTAAATTGATTTAACTTTAAGGCATATTTTGGTAACTTTAGTCCTTACTAATATAACTTCAGTTCTTAATTGTACAACTTCAAGCATAATTTCAATCTCTTAATAGTATCACTTCAGTATCTTAATAGTGTAACTTCAGTCTCTAAAAGTGTAACTTCAGTCCTTAAAAGTGTAACTTCAATTTTTAATAATGTAATTTTAAGACATGTTATCTTTAGTCATTATTAGTGTAACTTCAGTCCAAAATAGTGTAACTTCAGTCCAAAAACACCATCAATCATACTAAAATCAAAACATAATAGTGTAACTTAAGCAAAATCATACTGTGTAACTTAAAACATATAAAATATAAATGTGAAATGTATAACTTAAGCAAAAACATATAAAACATATAAATGTGTAACTTAAGCAAAGTGTAACTTCAGTCATTATATGAGTAACTTCAGTAACTAAAAGTGAAACTTCAGTCATTATATGTGAAACTTCAGTGAAACAACACCAATAAGCACAAAAAAAACTTGTGGTTTTTAGATCTGAAAAAGTAATGTGTAACATAAAAATAAAAACGAGATCTAAAAAATAAAAACATGTATTCAGGAAAAAAAACTTTAGTGAAAATAACTTCAGTGAAAAAATGTGTAACTTCAGTGAAAAAAATGTGTAACTTCAGTCATTTATAACTTCAGTTAATAAAAGTGTAACTTCAGTCATTTTATGTGAAACTTCAGTCATTTTATGTGAAACTTCAGTAAAAAAAATGTGTAACTTCAGTCATTTGTAACTTCAGTTAATAAAAGTATAACTTCAGTCATTTTATGTGAAACTTCAGTCATTTTATGTGAAATTTCAGTAAAACAACACTACTAACCACAAAAAAGTAACAAACATAAAAAATTTGAAATATAAAAACGAGATCTAACAAAATAAAAACATAGATTCAAAAAAAAAAAAAGGGTGGTGAATAGACGACATGAAAGAAGAGATAAGAAAAAAAAGAAAAAAACAAGATCTAAAAAGAATGGTGCATATCTGAAAAAAGAAAAAAAGAACAGAGAAAAGAAGAAGAGAAGAGGCGGCAGGAGAGGGCGGCGAGAAGGAGGCACGGCGAGGAACATGTGCGGTGGAGACGAAGCGGAAAGAAGAAGATTTGAAAAAAAAAAAAAAAATTTTTTTTTTTTCGGCCAGTGGCCGGCGGCCGGTGGTGGCCGGTGGTGGCCGGTGCCGGCGGCCGGCGGCCAATGGTGGCCGGAGATGGTGGCCGGAGGTGGGAGATGAAAGAAGGTGATAAATGTTTATGAATTTTTTGGGTTTTTGAATTTTTTGGGTTTTGAATTGTTTGGGTTTTGATTTTTTTGGGTTTTGATTTTTGGGTTATTTAATGGGATTAATCCATCCTATGCCTCTTCTTCTCATATTAGCCCAACCTATATTTTATCCCATATTAATCTTGTCTTTCCATACATTTATCTTTTATTAGACCAATGGACAGGCAACCTGTTTAACAGGTTACCATTTTCTCTAAAAAGGAAAAAAAAAATCTACAAGAGTAAAAACCAGCCCATTATTAAGCCATGGAAAAGAAGTAAAGAACTCATTATTAACCTGTTAAACAAAATCTCATTCATTACTTTCTTCATCAAAATCCACCTCCCTCATCATCACCAAAACTCCACATAGCCCCTGCCGCCGATCACCCATCTCGGTCGCCGACCAATCCAACAATTACATCCGTACATGATACATCTCACACATCACAATGCTCTTTTATTGAATAGTAATGGTGAAACCAGTTAAACCACCACATAACTTGCCTTTCTTAATTAAAATTCTCTTTCTCAAATCTATCTTATGACCTCATCCCCCTGCTGCAAACTGAACAACTTACAGCCGCCGTTTTCATTCCCTAATCATCGCACATTTTCAGCATCGGCAATGGATGGCCGTAAAGTGATGACGTGGTGGTAGTGTAAATGAGCTGTCGCCATCACTATTGACTGGACTATTGATTAACCAATCAATAGTGATGATGATGAAGACACATATATTAAACGCAATGACGGCAATTGGAATGTGGAGCTGAGGGGTGGATTCGATAGCGGAGCACTACTTACCATTTGGATCATTATGGTCGATGATATACGCAGGAGTATCATGTGTTTTGGTACTATTTGCTGGGATTATGTCTGCCTTGACTCTTGGATTAATGTCACTTAGTCTTGTTGATCTTTCGATTCTTCAATGCAGTGGCAATCCTTCTCATAAAAAACAAGCTGGTTTCTTTCATTTTGTTTATTTTTGTTTTCATTCCCAAATATTTAGAGTATTTCTTGTAAATGAGATGGGTAGAAATAAAAACTGTTTTTTTTGGTCTGTGGAGTTAGGGAATGAGTGGGGAGGACATGATTAGTGCTTGTACAGGAAGTAGGCGCTGAAAATGTGTTAGGTGGGGCGCCGGAGAGATGGTGGTGGTAGAGTGATGTTGGGTGGGCGGAGTGTGGCTGTGTAGGAACTGGTGTTTTATTATGTTTGTATTATTAAATACTCCGTACTACTTAATTATAATTATTATTGTTGTTAATTTTGTTAATTGAAAGAAAAAAATTGAAATTATTGAATTTGAGGCAAGCACAAGAAAGATATAGATAAACAGTGAAGGAAGATGAAGGCTTTAATTAAATATGGAAGGTAACCTATACAAAAATAAAATTTACCTGTTACAATAGGTTAACAATAAGTGTAGTCTATTATGAGAGAAATGAGTGTATAGTTTAGATTAATATGGGTTAAAATGTAAGATGAATTAAAATGAGAAGGAAAGATATAGGATGGATTATTCTTATTGAATAACCCTTGATTTTTTTGGGTTTTAGAGAGAGATGGAGAAATGAAATTATGTGGGATGAGAGAGAAGTGGTTGAGTGGAAAGTCTTATATATTGAATTAAGATGGGATTAGTGGTTAATTAATAAAGATGAGAAAGAGTGAAAAATTAGCCCACTAATCCATTTTTGAGAGCTTCAATCTCAGCCATCCATCTCCAAGATCCAAGGGCCTATAAGAGGACTTATGGACTCACCTTTTCTAAGAGGACTTACATGATCCTTTCTCTCTCTCTCTCTCTCTCTCTCTACATATATATATATATATATATATATATATATATATATATATATATATATATATATATATATATATGTATATATATATATGTATATATATATGTATATATATATATATATGTACATATATATATATGTATATAGGGTCAGGATCCGGTGAGAACTACTAACATAATGAGAACCATGAGAACCCTCACTAAATCTCCACCAAATCTTGTTTCGAAAGTTTTGTTGGATCATTTACCATTAGTTTAGTTTATTCAAGCAAAATACTTGCAGTAACTAAACAAAATTTATTGATTATATTAAAAAATATGTATTTAATGTACATAAATTCAATTTGTAAACTAAAATTACTCTAAATGCGTGAAAACAAGCAATAGGTGCACGAAAATTGCTACATGCATGAAAACAGTTACTAGGTGCATGAAAATGACGGGCTCTACATGCATTAAAATGAGCACTAGGTGCATGAAAATTGTTAGATGCATGAAACTGACTACTAGGTGCATGAAAATTAATAAATCGTATTTCACCTCAATTTCCGTCAGTAACTTATAATTTTTCGACCAAGATGTATGTTATTCAGCCATAAAATTCTACGCCGAACAAAAAAATGTCCTTATTTTTCAAAAAAAAATTCGTAAGGTGGAGTTCTCACGGTTCTCATTATCTTAGTGGTTCTCACCGGATCCCAATTCTATATATATATATATATATATATATATATATATATATATAGAGAGAGAGAGAG